>JBCNJP010010325.1:0-22894 GCA_039602395.1 Deinandra increscens subsp. villosa | reverse complement strand
TATCAGCCCAAACACTCATGATGGTAACACTTGTCTGATATCAAAAGCTTCTATTGATGAGTTTGACCTTTGGCATAGAAGACTTGTTCATGTTAATTACAAAAACATGAACAAACTTGTCAATTTGGGTTTGGTTATTCGTCTACCAAAGAAACATTTTAACTGTAATGAACATTGTATTGCTTGTTAAAAAGGTAAACAACACAAGTCCTCTCATAAGTCCAAATCTGAAAATTCAATTTCTCAACCCTTAGAACTGTTGCATATGGATCTCTTTGGTCCTACAAGGGTAATGAGTTTAGGAAATAAGTGTTATTGTATTGTTATAACAGATGATTTTTCAAGGTACACATGGGTTTTCTTCCTACAAGGGTAATGATTAGGGTTTTTCCCACCACAATTGAATAAACTATTTATGATTTGGAGATTGTGGAAAATGAATGGATGGAATGATGGGTGAACTTGAATTGAATTTATTTATTTATTCCTAAAACTAGGGCGAGTCTCCACCTAACATTACATCTCCTGAGTCCCTATCCCGAGAGGTAGAAAGCAGGCTTTGACCCTCGCACACAAAACCACAACACCCCAATAGATCATCTCTGGAGTCACTATCCCTAGAGGTAGAACATAGGATCAACGAATTTTGTGCACTTTATTCATTATTATTTTTTTCTTTTTTTTCCTTCTTTTTCTCTTCTTTTTTTTTAATAAATAAAATTCAAAACAAGCTCAAGATGGATGAATGGATGGGGCGCCACTATTTCTCGGATTTATTTTCATAAAAAGATCATAGTGTGCCGGGTAATCTCCAAATCATAAACATTTTATTCAAAAGAGGTACCTATCAGCTTATTCAACAGTTTCAGCTTTGCTACTACACTAAAGGCAGGAACCCACAATATTTATTTATTTATTAATTTAAGTAGCGAAATCAGGATTTTTAAGCTTTTAGAAATCAGCTGGGCCTACCAGCACATCACTACTTAGGCGCGCTTTCAAACTCAAATAAATTATTATTTACAATTTTTTTATATAAAAATTAATAATAAATACATAAATGGCCAAAACTTCGGTTTTCAATCATTTCTCATTTTAATGCAGACAAATTCAAAACTTTCAACAATTTTATGTTTTCTTCAACCGTTCCCCTCCCCACACTTGAATCGGACATCGTCTCGAATGTACGAGAAAACAATATAAAGCAAAAGGGCGAAGGGAACAGAAAACTCCCCTGATCGAAGATATGCAGCTCTAGACTGATATGGTGCCAGAACTGCCTCCTAATAAGCCGTGGGGGCTCCACAAATCTCTGAAATGCAGAAACAACAGATCTCGACCAGAGGTACCAGAAATGTGTCCTGATAATGCTCCAATGCTAAAAAAAATGGAAACAGCTCTCGAAAAATGCCAGAACTGCCTCAGCAAATCACTATCACATGTATAGAATAAAGCATCAATCATAGCATACCAAAATATACATCGATAAATGTATCTAACATGTACACCCAACCCTTATACACAAAAGCCCGAGTTTGTAAATAAAGATAATTACATGATAAGCAAATGAAATACAACTCGGTGAGGGAAGGGTACAACCAAATGATCACGAAGGTGGGCCTAGTGGTGGCAGCAAGCGGACTTCGGGAATCCCGGAAGCAATCGTAAGCAGAGCCTGGGTCATCCATAGGAAAGTGTGCCTCAGATCAGCAACCTCAGTCTGGAAAGTCTGTCGTAAATCTGCAACATCAGCCTGTAAAGTCTCAATGGCCTGGCTCTACTGCTGTACGAGCTGTAGAAGCTGTGTCTGGGTGGTGGTGGCACGAGGCCGCGGCCCTGGCTCTGCTGCTCCCTGTGGTGGTCTGGCGGCGTCAGCCGCCTGCATGCGGCTCCTGATGGCACGAACCGGAATGCCCTGCCCTGGTAATCTGATGTGAGTAACGGGTTGGGGCGCGGGCTGTAAAGTCTCAATGGCCTGCCTCTACTGCTGTACGTGCTGTAGAAGTTGTGTCTGGGTGGTGGTGGCATGAGGTCGCGGCTCTGGCTCTGCTGCTCCCTGTGGTGGTCTGGCGGCGTCAGCCGCCTGCATGCGGCTCCTGATGGAACGAACCGGAATGCCCTGCCCTGGTAATCTGATGTGAGTAACGGGTTGGGGCGCGGGCTGTACGGGGATCTGTGGTTGCGCATCATCAGCAGCACTCTCTGGGACCTCAGCCGGAATCTGAATCGCACTAACGGCCATCAAACGAATACCTCCATCTGGGGTAGGCTCAATAATGCTCATGCCGGCGATGTGGCCGACATCTAAAACGGATGACCGGGCCTCTACAACCTCGGTAAGCGCCTGCCCCGCAGGAATCTGATCTGGCTGGCAAGGATCGGGGAGCAGCCCATAACTCTCAGCAAGGCGTGTGACATATGATGCCCCGCCGATACCTCCATTCGCACTAACGAAAGCCTAGCGCTGGAGAAATAATGCAAGCGCATGCGTGAGATGGTAATCGACACCCCGGATAAGTGAATATAGGAATCGGACATCGATCATCGTCACCTTCTCGGCGCTGACCTTCCGAGCGGCTATAGTGCGAGAGATCACTCGGTGAAGGTAACGGTAGAAAGGGCATAGAACCAGGACGCTTTCGTCCCAGACCCTAGGGTGCCATAACCAACGGTCGGCCACCACTGTGTGAGAAGTGGCGAATCAAAATCAGTGGCCGCCTCGGTAAAAACTGCCTGTGAAGTCTCATCCCGGACATAAATACCTATCCGAATGCCAAAATCTGCTAAAGAAAGCCTCCTCAACTGACCTCCGAGCCTGAATGTAATCGCACACTCAGAATGATAGTCGTCGGGCAAACTCGGATAATAAACTGTGGAGAAAAACTCTAGAGAAAGCTCGCGATAAACGGGGCGGTCAATGTCCAAGAGACGGCCCCAGGGAGGTGTCAGCATGTCCCTCATCCTCTACTCTATACCAAGTGTCTTCAGCAGCTGCCAATCGATGGTGCGGAGGCGAAGGAAAGGAATAGCAATCAGCGATCTCAGCCTCTCGTATCCCATCGACTCGGGGTGAAAGCGTAGCCAATGGTGGGAGTGAAGTGGCACGTAAGCAGCTACATCCGCTTGGACATGCTCTCTGTCCACCGGTAATGGCATCATATCAGTGGTGGAGGAGGCGGAGGCTCCGGGGCTTCCTCAATTTGTTTAGCCTTTCGCTTTCCGCGCGATGTTGATGCTTTCCCCATACCTGCAAATTCTCAACATACAAAAGTTAGAACAAGTAATAACATGAGAAAATAGAGGAAACGGGCTTCAGACGGTTTAAGGCTGAAATATACGGCAAATAAAAGAAATTTGGCCAAATGCAAAATTACGGGAATGGAGATTGGGTACCAACTAATTACATTTACCAAAACCAACCAACCCGTTCGAAACCCTAATACGAACCGCCCAATTGTCGTTTATGAAGAGAACGGTTTGCGTAGCAGGGAAATGTGAATCAGAAATCAAGGCTGCAAATTGCGGGAATGGAGATTGAGTACCAACGAGTAGCAGCCACTGACCTAGTACGCACAATCACAGTTTTACCGAAAACGGGCCGTTCATTTGTCATTTATGAAGGGAACGACCCGAATAAGCAAAACAACTGAAAAACTGATGAAATCCTAGCACAAACCGCCATTTGTCATTTATGAAGAAACGGCTTGCGCGAGGATTAATCACAAAAGCTTAGAAAACCAATGCGCGGAAGTTTGTTTAAAAATTATGAAGTGAACGTCACACAAACTGGAATTCTAAACAAACCCGAGAAATGTACCGTCCTACGGGCCACTGGAATGGAGATTGAGTACCAATGACCCGCATTACGACACGAATCCCCCGAGCATCGGGCATGAACCATTCGTTTCTCGGACAAACCAACACCACTTTAGGGGTTCAAATCAACCAATTAGACAAAATCAAGCAGATAGGCATCAAGGGCATCGGGAATTAAAACTTTAACAATTAAAACCTAAGTGACCATAGCAAACGAAAAATATACAAAAACAATATAAATGAAACTAAGAAACGTAACGAAACAAGTAAACTAAACCTAAAGCGAGCACTGAACCTAAACGAGAAAAGTAAAAACATGGAATTAAAACAACGAAGCCTAATTAATTAATCATATTTTTTTTTTGATATTTTTTTATTATTATTATTTATTTATTTTTTAATATTTTTTTATTTTTCTGAAAGGGAAATTACAAACGAAAACGACAACCAAATGACCTACTAAAAACTAACTAAAACAAATATGAATATGTTCGAAAAACTCTAACTAAAACCGAAAGGAAATTACTAAGAGCTTATAGCTAAACAAATTAGCAAGTAACCATTAAGCCGAACACAACGCGGCAAAAAAAATCAATCATTAACCTAAATTAAAGTAGAGAACAAGGAATAATTAGAAGCTAGACCTAAACATACAGGTAACCATCACCATTCATCAAACAGTAACGCCATGAACCACCCATAAATCTTGAACTGAAATGATAATTGTAAGTGGGACCTGAACAGTTATATCACTGTTGTACAGTACAAACGCACAATGCGTTAACAGTGACGGTTAACTGTTGGCCCTACTAACCCCACTCCGTTAATTCCCTATCTCCTCTGTCTTTAACTGTCTCTTCCGGAGAAAACCTTTTACTTACGAGACCTAAAATCCCAAAAGCTAGCAATTGCTCTCGATCTTTTCTCAATATTATCCAATCTCATCAAAATTTCTGAACCGATCACTCAATACAGAACAATGGCTGCGTCCCTGTTTCACCCATAGCACAATCAACGTGCTTACTTGGAGAAATCACAAAGATCTGCTCAGTTCGACGAGATGATCGACTTCCTAACTTCGTCGGAGTTGTATTTTGCCCTAACTGTAAGCCCAGTCATCTATGACGAGACCATCACATAGTTTTGGGACAATGCAAAGGTGAGTGCCCGTGATGAGAACGGCGAGCAAGTCATGCAGATAGAATGTTTGGTACATGGAAAGAATGTGTACATCACTGAAGCAATGATCAGAAATCATTTACAATTACAAGATGACGGAGGTATCTTTAAAATTCCTAAGGAAGAGTACCAGAAAACCCTTATGGGCATCGGCTATGGTGGGAAAACCAAGAGCAAGACAGTGAAGAAATGCCATCTTCCACCTGTTTGGAGATTTCTTGCTCGCACCTTATTGGCCTGTCTAACTCCAAGAAGATCACATGAAGAGTTTAGTGAAATTCAGGCCACTGCACTTCATGCAGTCATCAGGGGAGAATGCTTTAATTTTTCAAAAATGATTTTTGATGGGCTCAGGGAAAAATTTAAGAAACCATTTAAAATGTATCTAAGGTTCTTACAACACATCTTGGATACACAATTCCCTGAAGTTCCACGTGCCGGTACAATCCATCACCAGAAAAACTTAGCTGAGAAATTTTTTTCATATTTACTTTCTAAAAATGCCGTTGACAAGTGTCTTGGTGTGGAAAATGACCATCCACTACAAGAACTAAGACTTGTTCTTGCACAAGCTGTGCAAGAACAAGCAGGTCCTACACCTGTTGTGCAAGAACCTACAGTTGAAGTTCAAGAACCTCTTGAGCACCATGCTCCAGGTGACAACACTGATTCTGCACCATCAGTTGTTGAGCCCACATCTGAAATACTTTATTTATCAAAACAAAGTTCAATCCAAAACATATCAAAGAAAGAAGGTCAAACACTCAAAAACCACCACCTCAACTTCCATTCCTACTCAATCACAAGTTGTTGAAAGGGAAACCAGGTCTACTCCGCCTGTGTCTCCCACACCAAACCAACCTGAAAACCTTGAGCAAGACCCATTGTCTGCTCAATTTCAAAGCTTAGGGTTTAGCCATGTTTAGGATGATGTTTTAAATGAAACTTCATCTTTTTCCAGATTGGATGCACAACCCTCATCCTCCTTGTTTACCTCCATAAACCTAAACCAAGATTCACATGTGAATGAAGTAGAAACTAATCCTTCTCTAAATGACAATCTCTTCTTTTCATCCTCACCACATGAAGATGATTGGATGGATCATGATCATGTTCCTTCTAACCCCCATTCACTCATTAAGGAGTTGAACATCAGGAGTGATGAAGATGTTCATGTAGAAAGGGCTGCTACTACAATCGGTTCCCCGCTGGAGCAATTGGATAGTAGTAACATGTTTAAGACCTAATCTATGGAAACCAGCAGCTAGTTCGCACCAAGGGAACCTGCAATGGAACCTGAGGTAACAACTATGTCTGTAGGGAATCCCAGGAGCCAAGAAAACCAGGGTGTTGAGCCTGATCAAGCTAGGCTTGACGGCTCTTCTTCGCCCAAGGATACTGAGAAGTCAGTTGAGGGCAGTGCTTTACTAAAAGAATTAACGGCCACACAAGCTGACCTGCAAAATCAATTGCAGTCCCTGGTGCGAACAATCAAAGAGCATGATGTTTTGATCAACAGACTTAAGCAGGAGAAGGCTGGTGCATCAAACCCTGAAACTGGTGAAGCTGTTGCTACCATAAAGGGGGAGATAGCTAGTTCTTCAAAACAACAATATCAGAAGATTTATGCTGAACACAAGTCTGGTGAAGGCTCTTCAAGCTCTAGTGAGATCAACTTCAACCCAAAAGAGAGGTTACCTGAGCATCTGAGGAACAAACTGTTTAAAACCTGTGGAGTTAAGTCCTTCAACCCAATAGAAGGTTTGCTTAATGTCCATATGGATCAACTGATGCATGTAGCACATGATGAATGAAAAGCAAGTCACTTGGATTTTCTTAGATTCATGATGGCAGCATCAGGTGCTCATCCTCACAACATCAAAGAGGTGAAGACTTACTTGACAGATGTATATCTGTTCAGAGAGCAAGTGTGACAACTGTAACTTTCCAAGTTAACTCTGTTAAGTTTTTCCGTTAGTTCCATTAACAAACCCGAGACCCGTTATTTGAATGATTACATGCCTATTCATGTTTATTTGCTAATTAAATTTAGTAACTTGTTTCGTGAACTTATTTTGTGATCTTATGTGTTATTTGTAAAAATTTGCATTTTTATGCGAAACCGGGCTTCGTGTGTAAATTTGGATTTTTGTGTATAAATGATAAATTTATGTAACCCGACTAAATCTTACATGTTAAATGATTTAAAAACACTTGGAAACATTTTTAGAAATTTTACTTTACAACCTTTAGTCAAAAACCCACTTAAATGAGTTTTATGCCTCATATGTTTAAAAATAAACTTGAGGGGCCAAATATGTACCTTTTCATTTAACAAATCTGCATTTTTACTCCCTCCTCCCCCCTCATTCTTCACGAGTTCATCAGCCCATCTCTCCCTCTCTTCTTCACATTCACGCACACACACACACATACACTTGCATTTCACAAAATCTAGCATTTTGGAGCAAAAATTCGGAGTTTGGAAGCTCAACCAAGCTCAAATAACATCAAGGAAGCTTCTTCATCTCCTTCTCTTTTTCTAAGCTGCGATTTCTTCTTCCAATTTGTAAGCCCTAACTTTTGAATGCGAGAATTGTTGGTTGCATGTGTGTTTTTGGGTGTCTATATGCTTGATGGAGTGTTATTATGCTCACATTTCATGTTTTAGGTTGAGATATGTTATATGTTTATTTGGGACAGATTTGAACTCGGGTTTAGGGCTGGGTTTTGAGCTTGAAATCTGCTATGTGTGCTCTTTCATGTATGTTGGGTGTTTAGACATGAAATTTGGGTGTTATGCTCTTGTATGCTAGTCACATGTTGAGATTTTGCTATGAATTGAGTATGATCATGTTAGAACCAGAAATCTCGTGTTAATATGATTGCAATGGTGTTAATGTATGTTGGATAGCCATATGATAGCATAAAAACTGAAATGGAAGACTTTTGCAAACTTGGAATTTCTAACAGCTTTGACCAGAATTTTTGGTCAACTTGCAGCTGTCATAACTTGCTCAATTTTCATCGAAATCAGTTGATTCTTTTTCCCTAGTAAAGTATTATGTCTTAGCTTTATAACGGCTACTCGCACACTTTCTAAAACCTCCCTTTGGTCACTCAAAACACAGCTGCAAGTCGGGTACTCAAAGCTGTCATTTTCTGTGAAAAGTGGACTTTGCAAATTGGTTGGGCATGTAAATCTTGTTTTAATGGTGTGGTTGCTATTTGGACTTGATGTTTATATATTGAAAGTAAGATCTGGAGAATTTAATGTTTAAATTCCAAATTTTGAATGAGTTATGCAAGTTTTCATTTTACCTTGACTTGTTTGCTAAATGCCAATAATGCTAACTTCCGACGTGCATAACTTTCTCATTTCTTAACCTTTTTACTTGATTCTTTTTGAAACAATTCCTAAATGATATTTAGTATATGCCTGTAAAATTTAAGGAGTTAACTCCAAGTATTGTGGATTTTAGCTATGCCACTAGTTAAGTGCTTGAAGTTTGACTTTCTGGGCCAACTTTGACATAAATTGCAATTTCTTGATTTACTCCCAATCTGGGACTTGTATGTGCATTGAGTGACTTGTATGATTGCATGAAACATGTTTAGGTGCTTATGTGCTAGTTTCGTCCTCGTGACACCTTCTAATTTCATTAGACCATATTTATCCGAATAGGTTGACTTTGACCAACCTGTTGAATCAAGTGCTAGGTACCAGTGCACCCTAAGGTGAGTTTCACTTACTATTATTGTTATATCCGGTTTAGGATGATAACGCACAGATAGTTGCATCCGGTAAAGGATGGCAACCCGACGGTAAAGGTACTTCTTTACTTGAGTAATTTTCCGACAAAATATCATATGTTGCACTGAATTGCTTTCATTAAAAAGCCCTTACATTCGGGCCGTTAATATACAGTAGCGAGGTAATATTGAGTAGTACTACTGGGGATTGACACCCCCGCTCAGCGGTGCACGGGATGCACCCTCCGACTGGCGGTCGGACTGAGATCAATGTTAGCCTACCCACCGTGATCCGGATGGACACGGGAAGGCAAGGTTCATAGGTATCCCCTATCAAAACATTGTCAGCTTCGGTTACTAACAATTCAGGTGTACATAACTATAGGCTAGCTACCTACGATATGGAACTTTACTGGCCTTATGATTATTGATTGTGTTTTACCTTTCTTTATTCATACATTAGGTCTACATGTGGCGTGTAGACCGCTCTAGTGAACTCGCCAGCCTTGGCTGACACTTGATTGTTGATTTCTTTTCAGGTCGTTAGGTGGATCATGGACGGCACCAGTGGTGGCAGTACTCCCTATGGATACCTTTTGAAAAACCCGAAATTTCAAATATTTAAATCCATCGTTTTGTAACACCATAACTGCAAACTTTATTTATGCTTCCGCTGAACTGTTAAACTTACTGTTTTGGATTGTAACTAAAACTTTATGTTAATTTATAAATCCTGTTATGGTTTGGTTGTAACTAAAGTCTGGGATCCTGGTCTGGATCACACCCCACACGGTTATACTCCGTTAGATGAAATTGGGGGTGTGACAGATTGGTATCAGAGCCCTTGTTTACAGCGAACCAGAACATTTTAAAAGAAAAATTTCTGAACTGTAACTGTTTTGAAAACTTTGCTTGCAACCTGTAAGTCCCAAAACGATCCTTACGCGATATCTAGTCCAATCAAGACCGTGCGGAATCCGGTTTGATTGGTGATTCAAGATTAATTGAAAATAAGATGAATAAGCAATTAAGAACAAGAATAAAACACAAACCACAAGAAGTAGAACACTTGAATAACCTCCTTTGATTGCAATACACAATCGAAATTCTCTTTTAGAGAATTTCGTAAAACACCAATTAAGATCAACACCAAAAACAGCAACCTATTCTAATCAATAATAGGTTCTATTTATAGGAGATGATTAGCTTGTTTTCCAAGCTAATCTCCTATACCCTAAATAACTCAAATTCCCGTATTTGACATTTCAGGCCCAATAAACTCCATCTAAACTCTTTCTAAATGAGCCCAAACATGTTTAAATTGGCCCAATGACCTAATATAACCATAACCCAGCTAATTTTCACCTATTCTATCACATAGGCCTTCAAAATAGTCCGCCAAGTGATGATTTAATACACAAGCCACAAATTATTTCCTTACAATCTTCCCCTTGGCTTGTGCTATTAAATGTCTTTTACTTTCAATCTTCAGACTTGCAGTCTTCTCCTTGGCTTGAGCATGGGTTGATGAAGATTCTTTTCTTTAACAATCTTCAATGGGCAGCATATGGGATGTTAGATGGCACTCTTTCTTTATCAGCATCAGCTTGAACTCCAAATGATAAGCATGTAATGAGAGGAGGATTCTCAAATACTTGCTCCTTCTTGAACAATGTTGAGTCCTTGCTGAATCAGTAGTAACTGTCTTGACATTTTGAAAACCTCTATCTTGGCAATCTTTTGAGTAGTTCTTGAACTGACTTCATTTAGCTTCCCCTCAACATACGAACAGTGTCTTTTGAATCTTTGGAAGCTTTACTTGAACAACCAACAAACTTCCCCTAAGCATAGGGTAAGTCCTTTTCCGGCTGGTTCTTCAACTTGATCAGTCAGCAGAGTTCTTGCTTTGGACAACTGAGTCCTTGACCTTCTTGTCCATGAGTTGTCTTTTTCTGACTTAACCTGTCAAGCACAACATGGAACAAACACAAACACTAACCAGCATATGATACCTGGTTACTGGGTTAGCAGGAGAACAACATTCTTAATCACAAACCCAAACATTGATTGCTAGTTTCCTTTAAACACTTCCCCTGAACCCGATGACACTTCACATTATCTCCCCCTGAGATTCTGGAGGGGTGATACCTTTTTGCACAAAACCCATAAAAACTTATTAAAACCTTTAAATTAACCTGGCCAAGGTTGGAAAAATAAACAATAAAAACTTAACATAACACAAAAGAAAAAATAAAAAAAAAACAAACATACCAAATTACTAAACAAGAAGGTTTTATTTGGGATCAAACCGTATGAATCTGACCGAGGAACCCTTTTCAGCTTCTGTTACTCGAACACGTCCAGGTGATTGCCAATATACTGATCCACTTTAAACTCAAACCTTTTTCTTAATTAGGCTGTTTGTCACTTTATTATCTTTTATTGGTGCATTAATTATGAACAGCAAGTGGGTTTCAACAAATCCTAGGTACATATTATTACACACTATCAAGCACATAAATTCCCTACCACATATTTTCACAACCTGATCCAGAAGTTTGAAACTGAGCTCCAGACTTGGATTGAGAAGAGAAAGAATAGATCAGATAGATTTTTTTGGGTATAATATACAAAGTTAACTGAATTTTTGAAACAATTTTAATAATGCTCTCATCAGTGACAAAGGCTGAGGGTTTTGGACTCTTGAGGGTCTCTTTTGATGTGCTCTTTGGCATCTTTTGGGTGTATATTATTATTATTTTTTTTTATTTTTTTTATTTTAGATGATCTTATTGCGGGATATGAACGCATGCGTTCCGATCAACGGCCCCACTCTCGTTTATCGCCCACGGTCACTTATTAGGGTTTTAAGCTTTTGGGCTTTAGTTGGGCTTTGCTGTAATTCACTCAAACAGGTTTTTGTGACATACCAATCTCACATCTCTCATGAAAAATCCATGGCTATTTTGGGTTGAGCTCAAATCGAAGATGAGACTCTCTCTCTCTCTAAAAGAATAGCTCACATCACTCTATGAATAAAACACAAAGTACTTCCCCGCGTGCTGAAGATGATCCTCATTTAGAATTCTTGTCTTGTGACGGAATTGGAACCTGAAAATTTTGGGTGGAAATTTTTCTTTTCCAAGACTTAGAAATTTCTGAGTTAGAAAATTTTTCTAAGTATAACCTTAGCGAACTTGTTGCATCCTTCTTAGCGTACTTGGTAACTCTTCTTAGCGGACTTCATTTTGCTCTTAGCGAACTTGATTTGATTTTTACCTTTAGCGGACTTGATTGGATTTTTGTACTTGGCGAACTTGAATCCTTCCTAGCGAACTTGACTACTCATCTTAGCGCACTTGTTGAGAACTTAGCGAACTTGCTACATGCTTAGCGAACTTGTCATATGCTTAGCGAACTTGTTTCATGCTTAGCGAATTTATTATGTTCTTAGCGGACTTGTTGTGTGCTTAGCGAACTTCATGTTATTCTTAAAAAGCGAACTTGTATGACTGATATGATATTGCTTCTAGTTTGTGGTGCAAACGTAACTTGTACTACGTGTTTACATGTTCTTAACACTATTACTACCGCGTTACAACTTAGAATGCACTGTTCATGAAAATGAATGTATTATGTGAATTATACTTGTATGCAACACCTAACGGAACTTAGCAACTTCCTAGTATTGGGTATACTAACCTTTGGAAGTTTTGCATTGATTTGTTAGAAATCATGCCTCCACGGAGAGATCCCGAAACCAACCAAGGAACCTTTACCCCTGCACAGGTTCAGAATATGATCAATCAAGGGGTTGCAGCAGCCCTAGCAGCCACTCAGCAACATTTCCAAGGTCAACCGCCTCAATGTTCATTCAAAGCCTACATGGATTGCAAGCCAATGGTATTTAAGGGTGACGAAGGTGCTGTGGGCCTACTTAGATGGCTCGAGAAGTCAGAAAAAGTGTTTTTGATGTGTAACTGCCCGGAAGGGGATAAAGTGAAGTATGCTACGGGCACACTTGAGGATTCCGCACTGACATGGTGGAATGCCCAAATTCAGATATTGGGACTCAACGAAGCTAACGCCATGACGTGGCAAGAATTCAAAGACGCAATCATGGAAGAGTATTGCCCTCGTGATCAAGTCAGGAGACTGGAAGTCGATTTTGGAAACTCCAAAATGGAAGGCTCGGAGATAGAAGAGTACACCACCCGTTATCA
This sequence comes from Deinandra increscens subsp. villosa, assembly GCA_039602395.1. Lineage (NCBI taxonomy): Eukaryota > Viridiplantae > Streptophyta > Magnoliopsida > Asterales > Asteraceae > Deinandra > Deinandra increscens. The sequence goes on along the minus strand of JBCNJP010010325.1, from coordinate 9,923 downwards.
AGCATATTCCCGACTCTGTCCGACAATGGTGGATGCTGAGTATAAACGAATCGAGTTGTATGTGGAAGGACTGGTACCACAAATCAAGGGCATGGTGACCTTATCTAATCCCACTTATGTGCGACAGGCAATCCGGCTGGCGCACAAACTAACTGATCAGGCGGTGGCTCAAGGAACTTTGCCACCAAGGAAAACCCCAAAAGCTGCCCTAGATGGAAAGAGGCAGAGAGATGAGGAACCAAGTAACCTCACAAATTCTGGCAACAACACTGGGAGGTCGTAGAACTCTCAGAATCAGAACAAGAAGTTTGATAACTCCAAAGGGGGTTACGGTAACAACGGTGGCGGTGGTAACCAAAACCGACAAGGTAACAGTGGGCAGGGTTCCAGCAGGTACAGGGGAAAGTCACCCTACTGTAACAAGTGTAACACACACCACAATGGTGACTGTAGCCGACCAACATGCGAGCGATGTGGCAAAACGGGATATGTTGCCAAGAACTGTTGGGGTGACATGCTGAATCGACCCAAGCGGAATAATGAGGGCCCCCGTGGGTGTTTTGAGTGCGGGAAACCCGGGCACTTGAAGAAAGATTGCCCTCAGTTGAAGAAAGGCGAGAACAACAACAACAACAACAACAACCGCAACAACAACAACAACAACAATGGTGGTGGTGGTAATGGAAATGGGGGAAATGGTGGTTGCGGACGTGCATTTGTCATGTGTTCCGGTGAAGCGAAGGAAGACGCTAACGTGATTACTGGTAAGTTTCTCCTCAATAACTACTTTGCGAATGTATTATTTGATTCTGGTGCCGAGAAGAGTTTCATTTCGACTAAGTTTTGCAAATTAATAAAGGCCAAGACGGAACCCCTAGTAGCTAAATACACCGTTGAACTAGCTAACGGTAAGCTTATTGATGCAACACATGTAGTTAAGGATTCCACCTTAGAACTCTCAGGTCATAAGTTCGACATAGATTTGATGCCTTTTACGATCGGTAGCTTCGACGTGATAATTGGTATGGACTGGTTGTCCATGCACCATGCAAAACTCGTCTGTCGAGAAAAAGTCATACGTATACCCACCGCAAACGGAGAAGTACTCTCGATTCAGGGTGAGAAGGGAGGCACTGTCTCCGGAATCATATCATACCTCAAGGCACAGAAGTACCTTCGGAAAGGACACGTGGGCGTACTGGCAACGGTTACGGATCAGAACCTCGTAGAGAAGAAAATTAAAGATTTTCCGATAGTTCGCGATTTCCCCGATGTATTCCCGGAAGAATTACCTGGTCTACCTCCACATCGACAAGTCGAGTTCGGAATCGACCTTGTCCCCGGTGCAGCTCCGGTTGCCCGAGCTCCGTACCGTTTGGCAGTGAACGAATTACACGAGTTATCCACTCAACTGCAAGAGCTGTTAGATAAAGGTTTTATCAGGCCTAGCTCATCGCCATGGGGTACGCCAGTTTTATTCGTCAAGAAGAAAGATGGGACGTTCAGGATGTGCATAGATTACCGCGAGCTCAACAAAGTCACTATCAAGAACCGGTATCCTCTCCCTCGGATTGACGACCTCTTCGACCAACTGCAAGGATCCAGTTACTTCTCAAAAATCGACTTAAGGTCCGGGTATCACCAACTCAGAGTCCGCGAGGAAGACATTTCAAAGACGGCTTTCAGAACGCGTTACGGTCATTACGAATTCCTAGTCATGCCTTTCGGCTTAACGAACGCACCGGCGGTGTTCATGGACCTCATGAACCGCGTGTGCAAACCTTACTTAGATCAGTTCGTAATTGTTTTCATCGACGACATACTCGTTTACTCAAGAACGAAGGAAGAACACGAGGAACGCCTGCGGTTATTACTAGAGTTGTTAAGGAAGGAGCAACTCTACGCCAAATTCTCCAAATGTGACTTTTGGATCCGAGAAGTTCAATTTCTGGGCCACATCGTCAACGAACAAGGTATTCATGTTGACCCAGCCAAAGTAGAGGCGATCAAGAATTGGTCTACACCACGAGCACCAACGGAAATTCGGAAATTTCTAGGGTTAGCGGGCTACTACCGTCGTTTCATCCAGGGATTCTCTCAGATAGCCCAACCGCTAACCGCTCTCACGCATAAAGGTGTTCAGTACCGATGGGGTGAAAAAGAAGAAACAGATTTTCAGAACTTGAAAGAAAAACTTTGTACCGCGCCTGTATTATCTCTGCCGGATGGTGTTGATGACTTCGAGGTCTATTGTGACGCTTCTCTCCAAGGACTTGGATGTGTTTTAATGCAAAGGGGTAAAGTCATCGCTTACGGGTCAAGACAGTTAAAGTCTCACGAAAAGAATTATACAACGCATGATCTGGAGTTAGGAGCTGTTGTATTCGCCTTAAAGTTTTGGAGACACTACCTGTACGGTACCAAGTGCACGATATTCACCGACCATAAAAGCCTCCAGCATATAATGGGACAGAAAGATCTCAACATGAGACAGCGTAGGTGGATCGAGGTGCTTAACGACTACGACTTGGCGATAAAGTATCACCCGGGCAAGGTCAACGTTGTGGCCGACGCATTAAGCAGAAAGGAACATGCAAAACCCAGAAGGGTTCGTGCTCTACAACTCACGATTCATGCTGGGTTACCGGATAGAATTCGGGATGCCCAGAAGGAAGCTTTGAAAGAAGAAAACTATGAGGCAGAATCCTTGAATGGCATAGATGGAACTTCCGAGGTTAAGTCGGATGGACTCCGCTACTACAAGGATCGCATTTGGGTGCCTCTTCACGGAAATCTTCGAGAGCTTGTGATGGACGAAGCTCATAAGTCTCGATATTCGGTCCATCCCGGTTCGGATAAAATGTACCAAGACTTGAAAGGATTATACTGGTGGCCCAAGATGAAAGCTGACATTGATACGTATGTCAGTAGGTGTCTAACATGCTCAAAGGTCAAAGCAGAACATCAAAAGCCTCCAGGATTATTGCAGCAACCGACGATTCTTGAATGGAAATGGGAGGAAATATCCATGGATTTCATCACGGGATTGCCCCGTACGCCTCGTGGAAATGACATGATTTGGGTCATTGTGGATAGATTAACGAAATCCGCCCATTTCATAGCCCTCAAGGAAAGTGACAAGACTGACAAGCTAGCGCAAATCTACATTGACGAGATCGTCAAGCTCCACGGAGTGCCCTTGTCTATCATCTCCGATCGAGACCCCAGATTTGCTTCGCACTTTTGGAGATCACTACAATCAGCCCTAGGTACTCGTTTGGATATGAGTACTGCATACCATCCGCAGAAAGACGACCAAACTGAACGTACAATCCAGACCCTTGAGGATATGCTCCGAGCGTGTGTGATGGATTTCGGAAAGAACTGGGAAACTCACTTGGCATTGGTCGAATTCTCCTACAACAACAGCTACCATTCCAGTATTGGAGCCGCTCCCTTTGAGACTCTCTATGGACGGAAGTGTAGATCACCAGTCTGTTGGGCTGAAGTTGGTGATAGCCAACTTACTGGACCGGAGATGGTGTACGAGACAACAGAACGGATCGTACAAATCAGAAACCGTATGAAAGCCGCGAGAGACCGACAAAAGAGTTATGCAGACAAACGTAGAAGAAAATTAGAATTCGAGGTGGGCGACCGTATACTGTTGAAAGTCTCGCCCTGGAAAGGTGTTGTGCGTTTTGGAAAGCGCGGAAAGTTAAACCCCCGCTACATAGGACCTTTCCTGATAACGGAAAAGATTGGAACGGTGGCGTATCGTTTGGACTGGCCACCTGAGCTGGATGGGGTACATAATGTGTTTCACGTTTCAAATTTAAAGAAGTGTCTGGCTGATGACACTCTAGTAGTTCCACTCGAGGAGCTCCACATCGACGAACAACTCCGATTTATAGAACAACCCGTTGAGATAATGGGACGCGAAGAAAAAGCATTGAAGCGAAGCAAAATCCCAATTGTCAAGGTCAGATGGCATTCAAAACGTGGACCGGAGTTCACGTGGGAACGGGAAGACCAGATGAGAAAGAAGTATCCTCACCTGTTCGACCAAGCCTCCGCATCAACCCAAAGGTACTAGCTAATTTTCGGGACGAAAATTCCTTAACATGGGGAGGCTGTGACAACTGTAACTTCCCAAGTTAACTCTGTTAAGTTTTTCCGTTAGTTCCGTTAACAAACCCGAGACCCGTTATTTGAATGATTACATGCCTATTCATGTTTATTTGCTAATTAAATTTAGTAACTTGTTTCGTGAACTTATTTTGTGATCTTATGTGTTAGTTGTAAAAATTTGCATTTTTATGCGAAACCGGGCTTCGTGTGTAAATTTGGATTTTTGTGTATAAATGATAAATTTATGCAACCCGACTAAATCTTACATGTTAAATGATTTAAAAACACTTGGAAACATTTTTAGAAATTTTACTTTACAACCTTTAGTCAAAAACTCACTTAAATGAGTTTTATGCCTCATATGTTTAATAATAAACTTGAGGGGCCAAATATGTAACTTTTCATTTAACAAATCTGCATTTTTACTCCCTCCTCCCCCCTCATTCTTCACGAGTTCATCAGCCCATCTCTCCCTCTCTTCTTCACATTCACGCACACACACACATACACTTGCATTTCACAAAATCTAGCATTTTGGAGCAAAAATTCGGAGTTTGGAAACTCAACCAAGCTCAAATAACATCAAGGAAGCTTCTTCATCTCCTTCTCTTTTTCTAAGCTGCGATTTCTTCTTCCAATTTGTAAGCCCTAACTTTTGAATCCGAGATTTGTTGGTTGCATGTGTGTTTTTGGGTGTCTATATGCTTGATGGAGTGTTATTATGCTCACATTTCATGTTTTAGGTTGAGATATGTTATATGTTTATTTGGTACAGATTTGAACTCGGGTTTAGGGCTGGGTTTTGAGCTTGAAATCTGCTATGTGTGCTCTTTCATGTATGTTGGGTGTTTAGACATGAAATTTGGGTGTTATGCTCTTGTATGCTAGTCACATGTTGAGATTTTGCTATGAATTGAGTATGATCATGTTAGAACCAGAAATCTCGTGTTAATATTATTACAATGGTGTTAATGTATGTTGGATAGCCATATGATAGCATAAAAACTGAAATGGAAGACTTTTGCAAACTTGGAATTTCTAACAGCTTTGACCAGAATTTTTGGTCAACTTGCAGCTGTCATAACTTGCTCAATTTTCATCGAAATCAGTTAATTCTTTTTCCCTAGTAAAGTATTATGTCTTAGCTTTATAAAGGCTACTCGCACACTTTTTAAAACCTCCGTTTGGTCACTCAAAATACAGCTGCAAGTCGGGTACTCAAAGCTGTCATTTTCTGTGAAAAGTGGACTTTGCAAATTGGATGGGCATGTAAATCTTGTTTTAATGGTGTGGTTGCTATTTGGACTTTATGTTTATATATTGAAAGTAAGATCTGGAGAATTTAATGTTTAAATTCCAAATTTTGAATGAGTTATGCAAGTTTTCATTTTACCTTGACTTGTTTGCTAAATGCCAATAATGCTAACTTCCGACGTGCATAACTTTCTCATTTCTTAACCTTTTTACTTGATTCTTTTTGCAACAATTCCTAAATGATATGTAGTATATGCCTGTAAAATTTAAGGAGTTAAATCCAAGTATTGTGGATTTTAGCTATGCCACTAGTTAAGTGCTTGAAGTTTGACTTTCTTGGTCAACTTTGATATAAATTGCAATTTCTTGATTTTCTCCCAATCTGGGACTTGTATGTGCATTGAGTGACTTGTATGATTGCATGAAACATGTTTAGGTGCTTATGTGCTAGTTTCGTCCTCGTGACACCTTCTAATTTCATTAGACCATATTTATCCGAATAGGTTGACTTTGACCAACCTGTTGAATCAAGTGCTAGGTACCAGTGCACCCTAAGGTGAGTTTCACTTACTATTATTGTTATATCCGTTTTAGGATGATAACGCACAGATAGTTGCATCCGGTAAAGGATGGCAACCCGACGGTAAAGGTACTTCTTTACTTGAGTAATTTTCCGGCAAAATATCATATGTTGCACTGAATTGCTTTCATTAAAAAGTCCTTACATTCGGGCCGTTAATATACAGTAGCGAGGTAATATTGAGTAGTACTACTGGGGATTGACATCCCCACTCAGTGGTGCACGGGATGCACCCTCCGACTGGCGGTCGGACTGAGATCAATGTTAGCCTACCCACCGTGATCCGGATGGACACGGGAAGGCAAGGTTCATAAGTATCCCCTATCAAAACATTGTCAGCTTCGGTTACGAACAATTCAGGTGTACATAACTATAGGCTAGCTACCTACGATATGGAACTTTACTGGCCTTATGATTATTGATTGTGTTTTACCTTTCTTTATTCATACATTAGGTCTACATGTGGCGTGTAGACCGCTCTAGTGAACTCACCAGCCTTGGCTGACACTTGATTGTTGATTTCTTTTCAGGGCGTTAGGTGGATCATGGACGGCACCAGTGGTGGCAGTACTCCCTATGGATACCTTCTGAAAAACCCGAAATTTCAAATATTTAAATCCATCGTTTTGTAACACCATAACTGCAAACTTTATTTATGCTTCCGCTGAACTGTTAAACTTACTGTTTTGGATTGTAACTAAAACTTTATGTTAATTTATATGTTATGGTTTGGTTGTAACTAAAGTCTGGGATCCTGGTCTGGATCACACCCCACACGGTTATACTCCGTTAGATGAAATTGGGGGTGTGACAGCAAGAGTATTTACAAACAGGTCAAGATCAGTTTGAGGCTGAAGGAGATGATTTGGTTGGACAATCCATGCCAACAGATCAAGGTGATGAACAGTGTTAGGACCGATTTTCACTACGAGAATCTCGATCTTGAGCAAGAACAAAGGATCAGATTCGAAAAACCCATAAAAACAAATGAAGAAGATGATGATGATGAATCATGAATAATCATAAACAAGAAAGATGATGAACAATCGAATGATTTTATATAACCGAATGATTAGTTACAAGAAATCATGAAGAACACTTTCTCTCTCTAGAATCCATGACTCACTCTCTCTCTAGAATAGAAATCTCACACTCTACAAGAAATTCATCATCTCCCCATTCGAGGACTCCTTTACTTGTAATGGGCACCCTCACTATATATAGTGAGGGTGACTAACGACAGAAAAACATAACGAATGAACAAAATTACAAGTAAAGTAAATAACATAAATTGATAATTAAATCAAAGCTGATTAAATTAATCCAAAGCTTGACTCGTTCGAACAGATCTTCCGTTGACTTTTACGTTGACCGTTGACTCGAACGGTTGACTTTTCCGGAAAACGGTCTTCGGTCCAAACTGCAAGCCTCGAGCACCACAACTCAGTCTCTAAATAGATTCACATGGATTCTTCAGTCGAATGATTCGGTAAACAGATTTGATGGCGTCAGTCATATAGATTTATGTTCTAACAATTTCCCCCTTGACTGATGCTTTCAAATCTGTTTAACTGCTGAAGAATCACTCTGCCGTACATCTTCAATGAGAAACTGATAAACCGGAGACAATCTGTCGTAGAAGTTCCCCCTCTGAATAAGCTTCTTCTTTTCTTGTTGCTCCAGTTCGAGATCCAAGTGTTCCGCTTACTCGGTTCACACGGTCGGGTACAATACTGAGAAAATACTACATCTCGGAGTCCAAACCGCAACAAACTGAATCAGATAAACCAGTTTGACACCGAACATGCTCCAACTCCGGATAATCGACCCGATATCCAGTTCCATAATAATTCCCCCTATTTCTCTAAATCCCTCCAAAAACATCAAGTCGGAAGCGTAAAATCAGATGCGGAGAGTCGAACCGTCGCGATCGGTTGCCTAGAGAAACCGGATAAACAATCTTGAAATCGGACAATCTTGCGAAAAACCGGAAGCCGGATGCTGACAGTTGTGAATAATCTGCTTGACTGAGGTTGGATGCGAAAATAAAATAAGTTGTTAAATTTCTTTAAGAACCGGTCATCCGAGAGATTTAATCGGATAAATTCCAATATTTAACTGAGATTCCAGTTAATCCGGTTAGTTGACATCGGCACTTCGTCAGCTAAACAACTTAGAGTGAGATATAACGAAAAAGTTTGCATGCTTAACCGAAAAACGAAACTATCCCGTCAGTGATCGTTAGCTAACGTGGTCTGAAGTCACCAAAAACTTGAACCCAATTAAAATAGAATAAATCCACGACCAATAAAATATTTTCTGAAATTTCGTCGCGGCGTCATCTCGTAAGTCTCGTTGAGAAACTAATAAGAAAATACCCGTATTTGACGAGAATGCAAAATATTTAATTAGTCTTAAAAATCCCTCAAAGAAAAATCCATAATCTCTTTAAAAAAATATGACCAATCAGATTTGAGGCTGCCAAGACCACAATCCTTGTGCAATGGAATTAACCAATGAGAATCCTTTAAATTAGATCCAACGGCAATAAAGAAAAGTGATCCGGCGGCTGGAAATTGGAGATCCGGGTGGAGGATTTCTGGCCAATGAGAGGCCGACAACACCAGGCCTTCCAACGTCTCTTTTGACTAGAAAGGGCCACGCGCTTGTTCCACCCAATCAGATAGAGACAGCAAAAAGGGCATTCTCGGCACACATTTGAGAGTGGTCCCACGAGAACTCCTCACAGCCAATAGGAAATAGACAACAGAAAGGAGAGAGTTTGCTTGATTTAGATAACCGACAAATACAGGAGAGAGACAATTCCTCTCTGACCAATGCCCGAGCCCCACGTCATCGTCATCTACCCAAACCAGCGAAACCCTAATTCAGTCGTAAGTACACACCGGAAAAACGTAACCTCGCCGGAAAAACGTATATTACCCGTAACTCCGCGAATACTTGACCAAATTCAGTGATTCTTAGCTCGTTGAACTCGTCTTTCGATCCTCTAACCATCTTAACGATCAAAAACCTCTGAAACGAGTGTCGAACGAAAACCCAGAAACAAGTTCGCTAATGAAACAAGTTCGCTAAAGCTTAAAGAAGTCCGCTAAGACAAGTTCGCTAACCACCACAAGTTCGCTAAGACATGCAGAGAAGTTCACTAAGCATTGAAGTTCGCTAAGCAGAAAACAAGTCCGCTAAAACGAAACAAGTTCGCTAAGAACACTGGAAGTCCGCTAAGGCAATCTTCAAACCTTCAAAACTGATGAACAATTCTGGAAAATCGATGAACACTATGAATACTTACTTGATGAACTCGAATCTGCCCAAAACCGATAAGAAAACCCGTTATGATGCACGAGATATGAAGCTAAACCATTCACGAGACTATTGTGGCCACCAACAACTCATAAACAGTAGCAAATCGGATCAAAACAGTCTTCAAAATCTGCAAATCTTCAAGAACACGAAGAACACCAAGAAACACGCACTAAGTGTGTGTTTTTCCAGATCTGCCCAAACAGTTGAGATTCAGACGAAACGGATGCTTCCAATGGATCCGGAATGCATTTTCCACTGAGAATCATACCTCATATCATCCAAATCCATGAAGAAATGCCCAGAAAACGAAGAATCAAAGCTAAAAATCTTCAAAATCTTCAAATACGGGAAAAACTTCAAAGTTCCAAAAATAGCTTCGGATCTTCATTTTTCCACCAGATCTGAAGATGTAAAGCACTAAATAACATCCAGATGCACTCCCACACATGAATCTATCATCCATATCATCAGAATCCATCCAGAAATGAAGAAAAAATAGAAAAAAGTCTCTAAAAACTAAGTTTTCTCATCTTCACCATTCAAGCTCAAAATCACAGATTCGAGTGACCAGATTCACGGTGAGATGAATCTGATCGGTACCCGCTCTGATACCATTTGTTAGGACCGATTC
>JBCNJP010010324.1:0-22860 GCA_039602395.1 Deinandra increscens subsp. villosa | reverse complement strand
CATTGCCCTTAAACCCACATTATTGGGCCATCATTGGTCCTAAACAAAACATATTGGTTATATAAGACACACCTTACTAGGAATTATTGGTCCCAACCGACCCTCATTGCCCTTAAACACACATTATTGGGCCATCATTGGTCCTAAACACAACTTATTGGTTATATAAGACACACCTTACTAGGACTTATTGGTCCCAACCGACCCTCATTGCCCTACTAAACACACCTTATTGGGCCATCATTGGTCCTAAACACAACTTATTGGTTATATACACACCTTAGTGGGACTCATTAGTCCCAACTAAACACACATTATTGGGCCATCATTGGTCCTAAACACAACTTATTGGTTATATACACACCTTACTAGGACTTATTGGTTCTAACCGACCCTCATTGCCCTACTAAACACACCTTATTGGGCCATCATTGGTCCTAAACATAATTTATTGGTTATATACACACCTTAGTGGGACTCATTAGTCCCAACTAAACACACCATATTGGGCCATAATTGGTCGTAAACACAACTTATTGGTTATATAAACACCTTATTAGGACTCATTGGTGCCAACTAACCCTCATTGTCCCTAAACCCACTTTATTGTGCCATCATTGGTCCTAAACACAACGTATTGGTTATATGCACACATTAGTGGGACTCATTGGTCCCAACTAAACACACCTTATTGGGCCATAATTGGTCGTAAACACAACTTATTGGTTATATACACACTTTATTGGGACTCATTGGTCCCAACTGACACTCATTGCCCTTAAACACACATTATTGGGCCATCATTGGTCCTAAACACAACTTATTGGTTATATAAGACACACCTTACTAGGACTTATTGGTCCCAACCGACCCTCATTGTCCTACTAAACACACCTTATTGGGCCATCATTGGTCCTAAACACAACTTATTGGTTATATAAGACACACCTTACTAGGACTTATTGGTCCCAACCGACCCTCATTGCCCTACTAAACACTCCTTATTGGGCCATCATTGGTCCTAAACACAACTTATTGGTTATATACACACCTTAGTGGGACTCATTAGTCCCAACTAAACACACATTATTGGGCCATCATTGGTCCTAAACACAACTTTTTGGTTATATACACACCTTACTAGGACTTATTGGTTCTAACCGACCCTCATTGCCCTACTAAACACACCTTATTGGGCCATCATTGGTCCTAAACATAATTTATTGGTTATATACACACCTTAGTGGGACTCATTAGTCCCAACTAAACACACCATATTGGGCCATAATTGGTCGTAAACACAACTTATTGGTTATATACACACTTTATTAGGACTCATTGGTCCCAACGGACCCTCATTGCCCTTAAACACACATTATTGGGCCATCATTGGTCCTAAACACAACTTATTGGTTATATAAGACACACCTTACTAGGACTTATTGGTCCCAACCGACCCTCATTACCCTACTAAACACACCTTATTGGGCCATCATTGGTCCTAAACATAATTTATTGGTTATATACACACCTTAGTGGGACTCATTAGTCCCAACTAAACACACCATATTGGGCCATAATTGGTCGTAAACACAACTTATTGGTTATATACACACTTTATTGGGACTCATTGGTCCCAACTGACACTCATTGCCCTTAAACACACGTTAATGGGCCATCATTGGTCCTAAACACAACTTATTGGTTATATAAGACACACCTTACTAGGACTTATTGGTCCCAACCGACCCTCATTGTCCTACTAAACACACCTTATTGGGCCATCATTGGTCCTAAACACAACTTATTGGATATATACACACCTTAGTGGGACTCATTAGTCCCAACTAAACACACATTATTGGGCCATCATTGGTCCTAAACACAACTTATTGGTTATATACACACCTTAGTGGGACTCATTAGTCCCAACTAAACACACATTATTGGGCCATCATTGGTCCTAAACACAACTTTTTGGTTATATACACACCTTACTAGGACTTATTGGTTCTAACCGACCCTCATTGCCCTACTAAACACACCTTATTGGGCCATCATTGGTCCTAAACACAACTTATTGGTTATATACAACACCTTAGTGGGACTCATTAGTCCCAACTAAACACACCATTATTGGGCCATCATTGGTCCTAAACACAACTTATTGGTTATATACACACCTTACTAGGACTTATTGGTTCTAACCGACCCTCATTGCCCTACTAAACACACCTTATTGGGCCATCATTGGTCCTAAACACAACTTATTGGTTATATACACACTTTATTGGGACTCATTGGTCCCAACGGACCCTCATTGCCCTTAAACACACATTATTGGGCCATCATTGGTCCTAAACACAACTTATTGGTTATATAAGACACACCTTACTAGGACTTATTGGTCCCAACCGACCCTCATTGTCCTACTAAACACACCTTATTGGGCCATCATTGGTCCTAAACATAATTTATTGGTTATATACACACCTTAGTGGGACTCATTAGTCACAACTAAACACACCATATTCGGCCATAATTGGTCGTAAACACAACTTATTGGTTATATAAACACCTTATTAGGACTCATTGGTGCCAACTAACCCTCATTGTCCCTAAACCCACTTTATTGTGCCATCATTGGTCCTAAACACAACGTATTGGTTATATGCACACATTAATAGGACTCATTGGTCCCAACTAAACACACCTTATTGGGCCATAATTGGTCGTAAACACAACTTATTGGTTATATACACACTTTATTGGGACTCATTGGTCCCAAAGGACCCTCATTGCCCTTAAACACACATTATTGGGCCATCATTGGTCCTAAACACAACTTATTGGTTATATAAGACACACCTTACTAGGACTTATTGGTCCCAACCGACCCTCATTGCCCTACTAAACACACCTTATTGGGCCATCATTGGTCCTAAACACAACTTATTGGTTATATACACACCTTAGTGGGACTCATTAGTCCCAACTAAACACACATTATTGGGCCATCATTGGTCCTAAACACAACTTATTGGTTATATACACACCTTACTAGGACTTATTGGTTCTAACCGACCCTCATTGCCCTACTAAACACACCTTATTGGGCCATCATTGGTCCTAAACATAATTTATTGGTTATATACACACCTTAGTGGGACTCATTAGTCCCAACTACACACACCATATTGGGCCATAATTGGTCGGAAACACAACTTATTGGTTATATAAACACCTTATTAGGACTCATTGGTGCCAACTAACCCTCATTGTCCCTAAACCCACTTTATTGTGCCATCATTGGTCCTGAACACAACGTATTGGTTATATGCACACATTAGTGGGACTCATTGGTCCCAACTAAACACGCCTTATTGGGCCATAATTGGTCGTAAACACAACTTATTGGTTATATACACACTTTATTGGGACTCATTGGTCCCCACGGACCCTCATTGCCCTTAAACCCACATTATTGGGCCATCATTGGTCCTAAACAAAACATATTGGTTATATAAGACACACCTTACTAGGAATTATTGGTCCCAACCGAGCCTCATTGCCCTACTAAACACACCTTATTGGGCCATCATTGGTCCTAAACACAACTTATTGGTTATATAAGACACACCTTACTAGGACTTATTGGTCCCAACCGACCCTCATTGCCCTACTAAACACTCCTTATAGGGCCATCATTGGTCCTAAACACAACTTATTGGTTATATACAAACCTTAGTGGGACTCATTAGTCCCAACTAAACACACATTATAGGGCCATCATTGGTCCTAAACACAACTTTTTGGTTATATACACACCTTACTAGGACTTATTGGTTCTAACCGACCCTCATTGCCCTACTAAACATACCTTATTGGGCCATCATTGGTCCTAAACATAATTTATTCGTTATATACACACCTTAGTGGGACTCATTAGTCACAACTAAACACACCATATTCGGCCATAATTGGTCGTAAACACAACTTATTGGTTATATAAACACCTTATTAGGACTCATTGGTGCCAACTAACCCTCATTGTCCCTAAACCCACTTTATTGTGCCATCATTGGTCCTAAACACAACGTATTGGTTATATGCACACATTAGTGGGACTCATTGGTCCCAACTAAACACACCTTATTGGGCCATAATTGGTCGTAAACACAACTTATTGGTTATATACACACTTTATTGGGACTCATTGGTCCCAACGGACCCTCATTGCCCTTAAACACACATTATTGGGCCATCATTGGTCCTAAACACAACTTATTGGTTATATAAGACACACCTTACTAGGACTTATTGGTCCCAACCGACCCTCATTGTCCTACTAAACACACCTTATTGGGCCATCATTGGTCCTAAACACAACTTATTGGTTATATACACACCTTAGTGGGACTCATTAGTCCCAACTAAACACACATTATTGGGCCATCATTGGTCCTAAACACAACTTATTGGTTATATACACACCTTACTAGGACTTATTGGTTCTAACCGACCCTCATTGCCCTACTAAACACACCTTATTGGGCCATCATTGGTCCTAAACATAATTTATTGGTTATATACACACCTTAGTGGGACTCATTAGTCCCAACTACACACACCATATTGGGCCATAATTGGTCGGAAACACAACTTATTGGTTATATAAACACCTTATTAGGACTCATTGGTGCCAACTAACCCTCATTGTCCCTAAACCCACTTTATTGTGCCATCATTGGTCCTGAACACAACGTATTGGTTATATGCACACATTAGTGGGACTCATTGGTCCCAACTAAACACGCCTTATTGGGCCATAATTGGTCGTAAACACAACTTATTGGTTATGTACACACTTTATTGGGACTCATTGGTCCCAACGGACCCTCATTGCCCTTAAACCCACATTATTGGGCCATCATTGGTCCTAAACAAAACATATTGGTTATATAAGACACACCTTACTAGGAATTATTGGTCCCAACCGACCCTCATTGCCCTACTAAACACACCTTATTGGGCCATCATTGGTCCTAAACACAACTTATTGGTTATATAAGACACACCTTACTAGGACTTATTGGTCCCAACCGACCCTCATTGCCCTACTAAACACTCCTTATAGGGCCATCATTGGTCCTAAACACAACTTATTGGTTATATACAAACCTTAGTGGGACTCATTAGTCCCAACTAAACACACATTATTGGGCCATCATTGGTCCTAAACACAACTTTTTGGTTATATACACACCTTACTAGGACTTATTGGTTCTAACCGACCCTCATTGCCCTACTAAACACACCTTATTGGGCCATCATTGGTCCTAAATATAATTTATTGGTTATATACACACCTTAGTGGGACTCATTAGTCACAACTAAACACACCATATTCGGCCATAATTGGTCGTAAACACAACTTATTGGTTATATAAACACCTTATTAGGACTCATTGGTGCCAACTAACCCTCATTGTCCCTAAACCCACTTTATTGTGCCATCATTGGTCCTAAACACAACGTATTGGTTATATGCACACATTAGGGGGACTCATTGGTCCCAACTAAACACACCTTATTGGGCCATAATTGGTCGTAAACACAACTTATTGGTTATATACACACTTTATTGGGACTCATTGGTCCCAACTGACACTCATTGCCCTTAAACACACATAATTGGGCCATCATTGGTCCTAAACACAACTTATTGGTTATATAAGACACACCTTACTAGGACTTATTGGTCCCAACCGACCCTCATTGTCCTACTAAACACACCTTATTGGGCCATCATTGGTCCTAAACACAACTTATTGGTTATATACACACCTTAGTGGGACTCATTAGTCCCAACTAAACACACATTATTGGGCCATCATTGGTCCTAAACACAACTTATTGGTTATATACACACCTTACTAGGACTTATTGGTTCTAACCGACCCTCATTGCCCTACTAAACACACCTTATTGGGCCATCATTGGTCCTAAACATAATTTATTGGTTATATACACACCTTAGTGGGACTCATTAGTCCCAACTACACACACCATATTGGGCCATAATTGGTCGGAAACACAACTTATTGGTTATATAAACACCTTATTAGGACTCATTGGTGCCAACTAACCCTCATTGTCCCTAAACCCACTTTATTGTGCCATCATTGGTCCTGAACACAACGTATTGGTTATATGCACACATTAGTGGGACTCATTGGTCCCAACTAAACACGCCTTATTGGGCCATAATTGGTCGTAAACACAACTTATTGGTTATATACACACTTTATTGGGACTCATTGGTCCCAACGGACCCTCATTGCCCTTAAACCCACATTATTGGGCCATCATTGGTCCTAAACAAAACATATTGGTTATATAAGACACACCTTACTAGGAATTATTGGTCCCAACCGACCCTCATTGCCCTACTAAACACACCTTATTGGGCCATCATTGGTCCTAAACACAACTTATTGGTTATATAAGACACACCTTACTAGGACTTATTGGTCCCAACCGACCCTCATTGCCCTACTAAACACTCCTTATAGGGCCATCATTGGTCCTAAACACAACTTATTGGTTATATACAAACCTTAGTGGGACTCATTAGTCCCAACTAAACACACATTATTGGGCCATCATTGGTCCTAAACACAACTTTTTGGTTATATACACACCTTACTAGGACTTATTGGTTCTAACCGACCCTCATTGCCCTACTAAACACACCTTATTGGGCCATCATTGGTCCTAAATATAATTTATTGGTTATATACACACCTTAGTAGGACTCATTAGTCACAACTAAACACACCATATTCGGCCATAATTGGTCGTAAACACAACTTATTGGTTATATAAACACCTTATTAGGACTCATTGGTGCCAACTAACCCTCATTGTCCCTAAACCCACTTTATTGTGCCATCATTGGTCCTAAACACAACGTATTGGTTATATGCACACATTAGGGGGACTCATTGGTCCCAACTAAACACACCTTATTGGGCCATAATTGGTCGTAAACACAACTTATTGGTTATATACACACTTTATTGGGACTCATTGGTCCCAACTGACACTCATTGCCCTTAAACACACATAATTGGGCCATCATTGGTCCTAAACACAACTTATTGGTTATATAAGACACACCTTACTAGGACTTATTGGTCCCAACCGACCCTCATTGTCCTACTAAACACACCTTATTGGGCCATCATTGGTCCTAAACACAACTTATTGGTTATATAAGACACACCTTACTAGGACTTATTGGTCCCAACCGACCCTCATTGCCCTACTAAACACTCCTTATAGGGCCATCATTGGTCCTAAACACAACTTATTGGTTATATACAAACCTTAGTGGGACTCATTAGTCCCAACTAAACACACATTATTGGGCCATCATTGGTCCTAAACACAACTTTTTGGTTATATACACACCTTACTAGGACTTATTGGTTCTAACCGACCCTCATTGCCCTACTAAACACACCTTATTGGGCCATCATTGGTCCTAAACATAATTTATTGGTTATATACACACCTTAGTGGGACTCATTAGTCCCAACTAAACACACCATATTGGGCCATAATTGGTCGTAAACACAACTTATTGGTTATATACACACTTTATTAGGACTCATTGGTCCCAACGGACCCTCATTGCCCTTAAACACACATTATTGGGCCATCATTGGTCCTAAACACAACTTATTGGTTATATAAGACACACCTTACTAGGACTTATTGGTCCCAACCGACCCTCATTACCCTACTAAACACACCTTATTGGGCCATCATTGGTCCTAAACATAATTTATTGGTTATATACACACCTTAGTGGGACTCATTAGTCCCAACTAAACACACCATATTGGGCCATAATTGGTCGTAAACACAACTTATTGGTTATATACACACTTTATTGGGACTCATTGGTCCCAACTGACACTCATTGCCCTTAAACACACGTTAATGGGCCATCATTGGTCCTAAACACAACTTATTGGTTATATAAGACACACCTTACTAGGACTTATTGGTCCCAACCGACCCTCATTGTCCTACTAAACACACCTTATTGGGCCATCATTGGTCCTAAACACAACTTATTGGTTATATAAGACACACCTTACTAGGACTTATTGGTCCCAACCGACCCTCATTGCCCTACTAAACACTCCTTATAGGGCCATCATTGGTCCTAAACACAACTTATTGGTTATATACAAACCTTAGTGGGACTCATTAGTCCCAACTAAACACACATTATTGGGCCATCATTGGTCCTAAACAAAACTTTTTGGTTATATACACACCTTACTAGGACTTATTGGTTCTAACCGACCCTCATTGCCCTACTAAACACACCTTATTGGGCCATCATTGGTCCTAAACATAATTTATTGGTTATATACACACCTTAGTGGGACTCATTAGTCCCAACTAAACACACCATATTGGGCCATAATTGGTCGTAAACACAACTTATTGGTTATATAAACACCTTATTAGGACTCATTGGTGCCAACTAACCCTCATTGTCCCTAAACCCACTTTATTGTGCCATCATTGGTCCTAAACACAACTTATTGGTTATATGCACACATTAGTGGGACTCATTGGTCCCAACTAAACACGCCTTATTGGGCCATAATTGGTCGTAAACACAACTTATTGGTTATATACACACTTTATTGGGACTCATTGGTCCCAACTGACACTCAATGCCCTTAAACACACATTATTGGGCCATCATTGGTCCTAAACACAACTTATTGGTTATATAAGACACACCTTACTAGGACTTATTGGTCGCAACCGACCCTCATTGTCCTACTAAACACACCTTATTGGGCCATCATTGGTCCTAAACACAACTTATTGGTTATATAAGACACACCTTACTAGGACTTATTGGTCCCAACCGACCCTCATTGCCCTACTAAACACTCCTTATAGGGCCATCATTGGTCCTAAACACAACTTATTGGTTATATACAAACCTTAGTGGGACTCATTAGTCCCAACTAAACACACATTATTGGGCCATCATTGGTCCTAAACAAAACTTTTTGGTTATATACACACCTTACTAGGACTTATTGGTTCTAACCGACCCTCATTGCCCTACTAAACACACCTTATTGTGCCATCATTGGTCCTAAACACAACTTATTGGTTATATGCACACATTAGTGGGACTCATTGGTCCCAACTAAACACACCTTATTGGGCCATAATTGGTCGTAAACACAACTTATTGGTTATATACACACTTTATTAGGACTCATTGGTCCCAACGGACCCTCATTGCCCTTAAACACACATTATTGGGCCATCATTGGTCCTAAACACAACTTATTGGTTATATAAGACACACCTTACTAGGACTTATTGGTCCCAACCGACCCTCATTACCCTACTAAACACACCTTATTGGGCCATCATTGGTCCTAAACATAATTTATTGGTTATATACACACCTTAGTGGGACTCATTAGTCCCAACTAAACACACCATATTGGGCCATAATTGGTCGTAAACACAACTTATTGGTTATATACACACTTTATTGGGACTCATTGGTCCCAACTGACACTCATTGCCCTTAAACACACGTTATTGGGCCATCATTGGTCCTAAACACAACTTATTGGTTATATAAGACACACCTTACTAGGAATTATTGGTCCCAACCGACCCTCATTGCCCTACTAAACACACCTTATTGGGCCATCATTGGTCCTAAACACAACTTATTGGTTATATAAGACACACCTTACTAGGACTTATTGGTCCCAACCGACCCTCATTGCCCTACTAAACACTCCTTATAGGGCCATCATTGGTCCTAAACACAACTTATTGGTTATATACAAACCTTAGTGGGACTCATTAGTCCCAACTAAACACACATTATTGGGCCATCATTGGTCCTAAACACAACTTTTTGGTTATATACACACCTTACTAGGACTTATTGGTTCTAACCGACCCTCATTGCCCTACTAAACACACCTTATTGGGCCATCATTGGTCCTAAATATAATTTATTGGTTATATACACACCTTAGTAGGACTCATTAGTCACAACTAAACACACCATATTCGGCCATAATTGGTCGTAAACACAACTTATTGGTTATATAAACACCTTATTAGGACTCATTGGTGCCAACTAACCCTCATTGTCCCTAAACCCACTTTATTGTGCCATCATTGGTCCTAAACACAACGTATTGGTTATATGCACACATTAGGGGGACTCATTGGTCCCAACTAAACACACCTTATTGGGCCATAATTGGTCGTAAACACAACTTATTGGTTATATACACACTTTATTGGGACTCATTGGTCCCAACTGACACTCATTGCCCTTAAACACACATAATTGGGCCATCATTGGTCCTAAACACAACTTATTGGTTATATAAGACACACCTTACTAGGACTTATTGGTCCCAACCGACCCTCATTGTCCTACTAAACACACCTTATTGGGCCATCATTGGTCCTAAACACAACTTATTGGTTATATAAGACACACCTTACTAGGACTTATTGGTCCCAACCGACCCTCATTGCCCTACTAAACACTCCTTATAGGGCCATCATTGGTCCTAAACACAACTTATTGGTTATATACAAACCTTAGTGGGACTCATTAGTCCCAACTAAACACACATTATTGGGCCATCATTGGTCCTAAACACAACTTTTTGGTTATATACACACCTTACTAGGACTTATTGGTTCTAACCGACCCTCATTGCCCTACTAAACACACCTTATTGGGCCATCATTGGTCCTAAACATAATTTATTGGTTATATACACACCTTAGTGGGACTCATTAGTCCCAACTAAACACACCATATTGGGCCATAATTGGTCGTAAACACAACTTATTGGTTATATACACACTTTATTAGGACTCATTGGTCCCAACGGACCCTCATTGCCCTTAAACACACATTATTGGGCCATCATTGGTCCTAAACACAACTTATTGGTTATATAAGACACACCTTACTAGGACTTATTGGTCCCAACCGACCCTCATTACCCTACTAAACACACCTTATTGGGCCATCATTGGTCCTAAACATAATTTATTGGTTATATACACACCTTAGTGGGACTCATTAGTCCCAACTAAACACACCATATTGGGCCATAATTGGTCGTAAACACAACTTATTGGTTATATACACACTTTATTGGGACTCATTGGTCCCAACTGACACTCATTGCCCTTAAACACACGTTAATGGGCCATCATTGGTCCTAAACACAACTTATTCGTTATATAAGACACACCTTACTAGGACTTATTGGTCCCAACCGACCCTCATTGTCCTACTAAACACACCTTATTGGGCCATCATTGGTCCTAAACACAACTTATTGGTTATATAAGACACACCTTACTAGGACTTATTGGTCCCAACCGACCCTCATTGCCCTACTAAACACTCCTTATAGGGCCATCATTGGTCCTAAACACAACTTATTGGTTATATACAAACCTTAGTGGGACTCATTAGTCCCAACTAAACACACATTATTGGGCCATCATTGGTCCTAAACACAACTTTTTGGTTATATACACACCTTACTAGGACTTATTGGTTCTAACCGACCCTCATTGCCCTACTAAACACACCTTATTGGGCCATCATTGGTCCTAAATATAATTTATTGGTTATATACACACCTTAGTAGGACTCATTAGTCACAACTAAACACACCATATTCGGCCATAATTGGTCGTAAACACAACTTATTGGTTATATAAACACCTTATTAGGACTCATTGGTGCCAACTAACCCTCATTGTCCCTAAACCCACTTTATTGTGCCATCATTGGTCCTAAACACAACGTATTGGTTATATGCACACATTAGGGGGACTCATTGGTCCCAACTAAACACACCTTATTGGGCCATAATTGGTCGTAAACACAACTTATTGGTTATATACACACTTTATTGGGACTCATTGGTCCCAACTGACACTCATTGCCCTTAAACACACATAATTGGGCCATCATTGGTCCTAAACACAACTTATTGGTTATATAAGACACACCTTACTAGGACTTATTGGTCCCAACCGACCCTCATTGTCCTACTAAACACACCTTATTGGGCCATCATTGGTCCTAAACACAACTTATTGGTTATATAAGACACACCTTACTAGGACTTATTGGTCCCAACCGACCCTCATTGCCCTACTAAACACTCCTTATAGGGCCATCATTGGTCCTAAACACAACTTATTGGTTATATACAAACCTTAGTGGGACTCATTAGTCCCAACTAAACACACATTATTGGGCCATCATTGGTCCTAAACACAACTTTTTGGTTATATACACACCTTACTAGGACTTATTGGTTCTAACCGACCCTCATTGCCCTACTAAACACACCTTATTGGGCCATCATTGGTCCTAAACATAATTTATTGGTTATATACACACCTTAGTGGGACTCATTAGTCCCAACTAAACACACCATATTGGGCCATAATTGGTCGTAAACACAACTTATTGGTTATATACACACTTTATTAGGACTCATTGGTCCCAACGGACCCTCATTGCCCTTAAACACACATTATTGGGCCATCATTGGTCCTAAACACAACTTATTGGTTATATAAGACACACCTTACTAGGACTTATTGGTCCCAACCGACCCTCATTACCCTACTAAACACACCTTATTGGGCCATCATTGGTCCTAAACATAATTTATTGGTTATATACACACCTTAGTGGGACTCATTAGTCCCAACTAAACACACCATATTGGGCCATAATTGGTCGTAAACACAACTTATTGGTTATATACACACTTTATTGGGACTCATTGGTCCCAACTGACACTCATTGCCCTTAAACACACGTTAATGGGCCATCATTGGTCCTAAACACAACTTATTCGTTATATAAGACACACCTTACTAGGACTTATTGGTCCCAACCGACCCTCATTGTCCTACTAAACACACCTTATTGGGCCATCATTGGTCCTAAACACAACTTATTGGTTATATAAGACACACCTTACTAGGACTTATTGGTCCCAACCGACCCTCATTGCCCTACTAAACACTCCTTATAGGGCCATCATTGGTCCTAAACACAACTTATTGGTTATATACAAACCTTAGTGGGACTCATTAGTCCCAACTAAACACACATTATTGGGCCATCATTGGTCCTAAACAAAACTTTTTGGTTATATACACACCTTACTAGGACTTATTGGTTCTAACCGACCCTCATTGCCCTACTAAACACACCTTATTGGGCCATCATTGGTCCTAAACATAATTTATTGGTTATATACACACCTTAGTGGGACTCATTAGTCCCAACTAAACACACCATATTGGGCCATAATTGGTCGTAAACACAACTTATTGGTTATATAAACACCTTATTAGGACTCATTGGTGCCAACTAACCCTCATTGTCCCTAAACCCACTTTATTGTGCCATCATTGGTCCTAAACACAACTTATTGGTTATATGCACACATTAGTGGGACTCATTGGTCCCAACTAAACACGCCTTATTGGGCCATAATTGGTCGTAAACACAACTTATTGGTTATATACACACTTTATTGGGACTCATTGGTCCCAACTGACACTCAATGCCCTTAAACACACATTATTGGGCCATCATTGGTCCTAAACACAACTTATTGGTTATATAAGACACACCTTACTAGGACTTATTGGTCGCAACCGACCCTCATTGTCCTACTAAACACACCTTATTGGGCCATCATTGGTCCTAAACACAACTTATTGGTTATATAAGACACACCTTACTAGGACTTATTGGTCCCAACCGACCCTCATTGCCCTACTAAACACTCCTTATAGGGCCATCATTGGTCCTAAACACAACTTATTGGTTATATACAAACCTTAGTGGGACTCATTAGTCCCAACTAAACACACATTATTGGGCCATCATTGGTCCTAAACAAAACTTTTTGGTTATATACACACCTTACTAGGACTTATTGGTTCTAACCGACCCTCATTGCCCTACTAAACACACCTTATTGGGCCATCATTGGTCCTAAACATAATTTATTGGTTATATACACACCTTAGTGGGACTCATTAGTCCCAACTAAACACACCATATTGGGCCATAATTGGTCGTAAACACAACTTATTGGTTATATAAACACCTTATTAGGACTCATTGGTGCCAACTAACCCTCATTGTCCCTAAACCCACTTTATTGTGCCATCATTGGTCCTAAACACAACTTATTGGTTATATGCACACATTAGTGGGACTCATTGGTCCCAACTAAACACGCCTTATTGGGCCATAATTGGTCGTAAACACAACTTATTGGTTATATACACACTTTATTGGGACTCATTGGTCCCAACTGACACTCAATGCCCTTAAACACACATTATTGGGCCATCATTGGTCCTAAACACAACTTATTGGTTATATAAGACACACCTTACTAGGACTTATTGGTCGCAACCGACCCTCATTGTCCTACTAAACACACCTTATTGGGCCATCATTGGTCCTAAACACAACTTATTGGTTATATAAGACACACCTTACTAGGACTTATTGGTACCAACCGACCCTCATTGCCCTACTAAACACTCCTTATAGGGCCATCATTGGTCCTAAACACAACTTATTGGTTATATACAAACCTTAGTGGGACTCATTAGTCCCAACTAAACACACATTATTGGGCCATCATTGGTCCTAAACAAAACTTTTTGGTTATATACACACCTTACTAGGACTTATTGGTTCTAACCGACCCTCATTGCCCTACTAAACACACCTTATTGTGCCATCATTGGTCCTAAACACAACTTATTGGTTATATGCACACATTAGTGGGACTCATTGGTCCCAACTAAACACACCTTATTGGGCCATAATTGGTCGTAAACACAACTTATTGGTTATATACACACTTTATTAGGACTCATTGGTCCCAACGGACCCTCATTGCCCTTAAACACACATTATTGGGCCATCATTGGTCCTAAACACAACTTATTGGTTATATAAGACACACCTTACTAGGACTTATTGGTCCCAACCGACCCTCATTACCCTACTAAACACACCTTATTGGGCCATCATTGGTCCTAAACATAATTTATTGGTTATATACACACCTTAGTGGGACTCATTAGTCCCAACTAAACACACCATATTGGGCCATAATTGGTCGTAAACACAACTTATTGGTTATATACACACTTTATTGGGACTCATTGGTCCCAACTGACACTCATTGCCCTTAAACACACGTTATTGGGCCATCATTGGTCCTAAACACAACTTATTGGTTATATAAGACACACCTTACTAGGACTTATTGGTCCCAACCGACCCTCATTGTCCTACTAAACACACCTTATTGGGCCATCATTGGTCCTAAACACAACTTATTGGTTATATAAGACACACCTTACTAGGACTTATTGGTCCCAACCGACCCTCATTGCCCTACTAAACATTCCTTATAGGGCCATCATTGGTCCTAAACACAACTTATTGGTTATATACAAACCTTAGTGGGACTCATTAGTCCCAACTAAACACACATTATTGGGCCATCATTGGTCCTAAACAAAACTTTTTGGTTATATACACACCTTACTAGGACTTATTGGTTCTAACCGACCCTCATTGCCCTACTAAACACACCTTATTGGGCCATCATTGGTCCTAAACATAATTTATTGGTTATATACACACCTTAGTGGGACTCATTAGTCCCAACTAAACACACCATATTGGGCCATAATTGGTCGTAAACACAACTTATTGGTTATATAAACACCTTATTAGGACTCATTGGTGCCAACTAACCCTCATTGTCCCTAAACCCACTTTATTGTGCCATCATTGGTCCTAAACACAACTTATTGGTTATATGCACACATTAGTGGGACTCATTGGTCCCAACTAAACACACCTTATTGGGCCATAATTGGTCGTAAACACAACTTATTGGTTATATACACACTTTATTGGGACTCATTGGTCCCAACTGACACTCAATGCCCTTAAACACACATTATTGGGCCATCATTGGTCCTAAACACAACTTATTGGTTATATAAGACACACCTTACTAGGACTTATTGGTCGCAACCGACCCTCATTGTCCTACTAAACACACCTTATTGGGCCATCATTTGTCCTAAACACAACTTATTGGTTATATAAGACACACCTTACTAGGACTTATTGGTCCCAACCGACCCTCATTACCCTACTAAACACTCCTTATAGGGCCATCATTGGTCCTAAACACAACTTATTGGTTATATACAAACCTTAGTGGGACTCATTAGTCCCAACTAAACACACATTATTGGGCCATCATTGGTCCTAAACACAACTTTTTGGTTATATACACACCTTACTAGGACTTATTGGTTCTAACCGACCCTCATTGCCCTACTAAACACACCTTATTGGGCCATCATTGGTCCTAAACATAATTTATTGGTTATATACACACCTTAGTGGGACTCATTAGTCCCAACTAAACACACCATATTGCGACATAATTGGTCGTAAACACAACTTATTGGTTATATAAACACCTTATTAGGACTCATTGGTGCCAACTAACCCTCATTGTCCCTAAACCCACTTTATTGTGCCATCATTGGTCCTAAACACAACTTATTGGTTATATGCACACATTAGTGGGACTCATTCGTCCCATCTAAACACACCTTATTGGGCCATAATTGGTCGTAAACACAACTTATTGGTTATATACACACTTTATTGGGACTCATTGGTCCCAACTGACACTCATTGCCCTTAAACACACATTATTGGGCCATCATTGGTCCTAAACACAACTTATTGGTTATATAAGACACACCTTACTAGGACTTATTGGTCCCAACCGACCCTCATTGTCCTACTAAACACACCTTATTGGGCCATCATTGGTCCTAAACATAATTTATTGGTTATATACACACCTTAGTGGGACTCATTAGTCCCAACTAAACACACCATATTGGGCCATAATTGGTCGTAAACACAACTTATTGGTTATATACACACTTTATTGGGACTCATTGGTCCCAACTGACAGTCATTGCCCTTAAACACACATTATTGGGCCATCATTGGTCCTAAACACAACTTATTGGTTATATAAGACACACCTTACTAGGACTTATTGGTCCCAACCGACCCTCATTGTCCTACTAAACACACCTTATTGGGCCATCATTGGTCCTAAACACAACTTATTGGTTATATAAGACACACCTTACTAGGACTTATTGGTCCCAACCGACCCTCATTGCCCTACTAAACACTCCTTATAGGGCCATCATTGGTCCTAAACACAACTTATTGGTTATATACAAACCTTAGTGGGACTCATTAGTCCCAACTAAACACACATTATTGGGCCATCATTGGTCTTAAACACAACTTTTTGGTTATATACACACCTTACTAGGACTTATTGGTTCTAATCGACCCTCATTGCCCTACTAAACACACCTTATTGGGCCATCATTGGTCCTAAACATAATTTATTGGTTATATACACACCTTAGTGGGACTCATTAGTCCCAACTAAACACACCATATTGGGCCATAATTGGTCGTAAACACAACTTATTGGTTATATACACACACCTTATTGGGACTCATTGGTCCCAACTGACACTCATTGCCCTTAAACACACGTTATTGGGCCATCATTGGTCCTAAACACAACTTATTGGTTATATAAGACACAACTTACTAGGACTTATTGGTCCCAACCGACCCTCATTGTCCTACTAAACACACCTTATTGGGCCATCATTGGTCCTAAACACAACTTATTGGTTATATAAGACACACCTTACTAGGACTTATTGGTCCCAACCGACCCTCATTGCCCTACTAAACACTCCTTATAGGGCCATCATTGGTCCTAAACACAACTTATTGGTTATATACAAACCTTAGTGGGACTCATTAGTCCCAACTAAACACACATTATTGGGCCATCATTGGTCCTAAACAAAACTTTTTGGTTATATACACACCTTACTAGGACTTATTGGTTCTAACCGACCCTCATTGCCCTACTAAACACACCTTATTGGGCCATCATTGGTCCTAAACATAATTTATTGGTTATATACACACCTTAGTGGGACTCATTAGTCCCAACTAAACACACCATATTGGGCCATAATTGGTCGTAAACACAACTTATTGGTTATATAAACACCTTATTAGGACTCATTGGTGCCAACTAACCCTCATTGTCCCTAAACCCACTTTATTGTGCCATCATTGGTCCTAAACACAACTTATTGGTTATATGCACACATTAGTGGGACTCATTGGTCCCAACTAAACACACCTTATTGGGCCATAATTGGTCGTAAACACAACTTATTGGTTATATACACACTTTATTGGGACTCATTGGTCCCAACTGACACTCAATGCCCTTAAACACACATTATTGGGCCATCATTGGTACTAAACACAACTTATTGGTTATATAAGACACACCTTACTAGGACTTATTGGTCGCAACCGACCCTCATTGTCCTACTAAACACACCTTATTGGGCCATCATTTGTCCTAAACACAACTTATTGGTTATATAAGACACACCTTACTAGGACTTATTGGTCCCAACCGACCCTCATTACCCTACTAAACACTCCTTATAGGGCCATCATTGGTCCTAAACACAACTTATTGGTTATATACAAACCTTAGTGGGACTCATTAGTCCCAACTAAACACACATTATTGGGCCATCATTGGTCCTAAACACAACTTTTTGGTTATATACACACCTTACTAGGACTTATTGGTTCTAACCGACCCTCATTGCCCTACTAAACACACCTTATTGGGCCATCATTGGTCCTAAACATAATTTATTGGTTATATACACACCTTAGTGGGACTCATTAGTCCCAACTAAACACACCATATTGCGACATAATTGGTCGTAAACACAACTTATTGGTTATATAAACACCTTATTAGGACTCATTGGTGCCAACTAACCCTCATTGTCCCTAAACCCACTTTATTGTGCCATCATTGGTCCTAAACACAACTTATTGGTTATATGCACACATTAGTGGGACTCATTGGTCCCATCTAAACACACCTTATTGGGCCATAATTGGTCGTAAACACAACTTATTGGTTATATACACACTTTATTGGGACTCATTGGTCCCAACTGACACTCATTGCCCTTAAACACACATTATTGGGCCATCATTGGTCCTAAACACAACTTATTGGTTATATAAGACACACCTTACTAGGACTTATTGGTCCCAACCGACCCTCATTGTCCTACTAAACACACCTTATTGGGCCATCATTGGTCCTAAACATAATTTATTGGTTATATACACACCTTAGTGGGACTCATTAGTCCCAACTAAACACACCATATTGGGCCATAATTGGTCGTAAACACAACTTATTGGTTATATACACACTTTATTAGGACTCATTGGTCCCAACTGACAGTCATTGCCCTTAAACACACATTATTGGGCCATCATTGGTCCTAAACACAACTTATTGGTTATATAAGACACACCTTACTAGGACTTATTGGTCCCAACCGACCCTCATTGTCCTACTAAACACACCTTATTGGGCCATCATTGGTCCTAAACACAACTTATTGGTTATATAAGACACACCTTACTAGGACTTATTGGTCCCAACCGACCCTCATTGCCCTACTAAACACTCCTTATAGGGCCATCATTGGTCCTAAACACAACTTATTGGTTATATACAAACCTTAGTGGGACTCATTAGTCCCAACTAAACACACATTATTGGGCCATCATTGGTCCTAAACACAACTTTTTGGTTATATACACACCTTACTAGGACTTATTGGTTCTAATCGACCCTCATTGCCCTACTAAACACACCTTATTGGGCCATCATTGGTCCTAAACATAATTTATTGGTTATATACACACCTTAGTGGGACTCATTAGTCCCAACTAAACACACCATATTGGGCCATAATTGGTCGTAAACACAACTTATTGGTTATATAAACACCTTATTAGGACTCATTGGTGCCAACTAACCCTCATTGTCCCTAAACCCACTTTATTGTGCCATCATTGGTCCTAAACACAACTTATTGGTTATATGCACACATTAGTGGGACTCATTGGTCCCAACTAAACACACCTTATTGGGCTATAATTGGTCGTAAACACAACTTATTGGTTATATACACACTTTATTGGGACTCATTGGTCCCAACTGACACTCATTGCCCTTAAACACACATTATTGGGCCATCATTGGTCCTAAACACAACTTATTGGTTATATAAGACACACCTTACTAGGACTTATTGGTCGCAACCGACCCTCATTGTCCTACTAAACACACCTTATTGGGCCATCATTGGTCCTAAACACAACTTATTGGTTATATAAGACACACCTTACTAGGACTTATTGGTACCAACCGACCCTCATTGCCCTACTAAACACTCCTTATATGGCCATCATTGGTCCTAAACACAACTTATTGGTTATATACAAACCTTAGTGGGACTCATTAGTCCCAACTAAACACACATTATTGGGCCATCATTGGTCCTAAACACAACTTTTTGGTTATATACACACCTTACTAGGACTTATTGGTTCTAACCGACCCTCATTGCCCTACTAAACACACCTTATTGGGCCATCATTGGTCCTAAACATAATTTATTGGTTATATACACACCTTAGTGGGACTCATTAGTCCCAACTAAACACACCATATTGGGCCATAATTGGTCGTAAACACAACTTATTGGTTATATAAACACCTTATTAGGACTCATTGGTGCCAACTAACCCTCATTGTCCCTAAACCCACTTTATTGTGCCATCATTGGTCCTAAACACAACTTATTGGTTATATGCACACATTA
Source organism: Deinandra increscens subsp. villosa (assembly GCA_039602395.1). Classification (NCBI taxonomy): domain Eukaryota; kingdom Viridiplantae; phylum Streptophyta; class Magnoliopsida; order Asterales; family Asteraceae; genus Deinandra; species Deinandra increscens. The sequence goes on along the minus strand of JBCNJP010010324.1, from coordinate 1,809 downwards.
GTGGGACTCATTGGTCCCAACTAAACACACCTTATTGGGCCATAATTGGGCGTAAACACAACTTATTGGTTATATACACACTTTATTGGGACTCATTGGTCCCAACTGACACTCATTGCCCTTAAACACACATTATTGGGCCATCATTGGTCCTAAACACAACTTATTGGTTATATAAGACACACCTTACTAGGACTTATTGGTCCCAACCGACCCTCATTGTCCTACTAAACACACCTTATTGGGCCATCATTGGTCCTAAACACAACTTATTGGTTATATAAGACACACCTTACTAGGACTTATTGGTCCCAACCGACCCTCATTGCCCTACTAAACACTCCTTATAGGGCCATCATTGGTCCTAAACACAACTTATTGGTTATATACAAACCTTAGTGGGACTCATTAGTCCCAACTAAACACACATTATTGGGCCATCATTGGTCCTAAACACAACTTTTTGGTTATATACACACCTTACTAGGACTTATTGGTTCTAACCGACCCTCATTGCCCTACTAAACACACCTTATTGGGCCATCATTGGTCCTAAACATAATTTATTGGTTATATACACACCTTAGTGGGACTCATTAGTCCCAACTAAACACACCATATTGGGCCATAATTGGTCGTAAACACAACTTATTGGTTATATAAACACCTTATTAGGACTCATTGGTGCCAACTAACCCTCATTGTCCCTAAACCCACTTTATTGTGCCATCATTGGTCCTAAACACAACTTATTGGTTATATGCACACATTAGTGGGACTCATTGGTCCCAACTAAACACACCTTATTGGGCCATAATTGGTCGTAAACACAACTTATTGGTTATATACACACTTTATTGGGACTCATTGGTCCCAACGGACCCTCATTGCCCTTAAACACACATTATTGGGCCATCATTGGTCCTAAACACAACTTATTGGTTATATAAGACACACCTTACTAGGACTTATTGGTCCCAACCGACCCTCATTACCCTACTAAACACACCTTATTGGGCCATCATTGGTCCTAAACATAATTTATTGGTTATATACACACCTTAGTGGGACTCATTAGTCCCAACTAAACACACCATATTGGGCCATAATTGGTCGTAAACACAACTTATTGGTTATATAAACACCTTATTAGGACTCATTGGTGCCAACTAACCCTCATTGTCCCTAAACCCACTTTATTGTGCCATCATTGGTCCTAAACACAACTTATTGGTTATATGCACACATTAGTGGGACTCATTGGTCCCAACTAAACACACCTTATTGGGCCATAATTGGTCGTAAACACAACTTATTGGTTATATACACACTTTATTGGGACTCATTGGTCCCAACTGACACTCATTGCCCTTAAACACACATTATTGGGCCATCATTGGTCCTAAACACAACTTATTGGTTATATAAGACACACCTTACTAGGACTTATTGGTCGCAACCGACCCTCATTGTCCTACTAAACACACCTTATTGGGCCATCATTGGTCCTAAACACAACTTATTGGTTATATAAGACACACCTTACTAGGACTTATTGGTCCCAACCGACCCTCATTGCCCTACTAAACACTCCTTATATGGCCATCATTGGTCCTAAACACAACTTATTGGTTATATACAAACCTTAGTGGGACTCATTAGTCCCAACTAAACACACATTATTGGGCCATCATTGGTCCTAAACACAACTTTTTGGTTATATACACACCTTACTAGGACTTATTGGTTCTAACCGACCCTCATTGCCCTACTAAACACACCTTATTGGGCCATCATTGGTCCTAAACA
>JBCNJP010010322.1:0-22899 GCA_039602395.1 Deinandra increscens subsp. villosa | reverse complement strand
GTGTCATTTTATATGATTGTATTTTATGTCACTAAAAAGTATACAATTGTCACTTTATATTAATAATTGTGCATCTAAAACACAGAAGCAGTCACATCGAATAATAAAAATGTGACTATAACTGTTTTACTGTCATGTATTCATGTATCAAATGTGACTATATGCCAAATGTGAAAACTAATATTCAAAATTAATGTGACTAAAGCTATAACAAAAGTGACACTTACAACTAAGTAATGTGACTATAAACTGTTTCCTGTCTCATTTTCATTTGTTTAATGTCCGTAAACGGTATGAAATGGTCACTCTATATTAACAACTATGTTATTATTAACAACATATAGTCACAATTTACGTAATTAATTGTGTCTAAAGTACATAAACAGTCACATAGAGACTAAAAGTGTGACTAAAAATGTGTTAGGGTGATGTATTTATGTAACATATGTGACTAAATGGGAATTTAATAACAAAAGATTAAAAATAATGTGACTAAAGGTTAGCAAAAAACCACACTTACAAATACTTAATGTGATTATAATACAATTCTAGTCACATATATATTTCTCTTATGTGACTAAAAAGTATATAATGGTTACTTTATATGAACAACTAGTTGTTTAATTGTGACCATTGTCCAACCAATAGTCACTTTAAAACATTTTTATGTGACTAATAACTATGAAATAGTCACACTTCAAACTATTTCTAAAACAACTTTCGTGATATGGTCACACATAACAAAATTGTGTGTCTCTAATACCTAAACAATAGTCACACCTAAATATTTGTTATGTGACCAATTGTTAACAAAACGTCACAGTGAACTCGAAAACATGTGACCATTTGAGAACATTATATCACTAAAGATATGTAATGGTTACTTTATATTATCAACTAGTTGTTTAGTTGTGACCATATACCAACCAATAGTTACTTTAAGACATTTTTTGTGTGACTAAAAACTATGAAATAGTCACACTTCAAACAATTCCTACATCAACGTTTATGAATAGTCACACATAACAAAATTGTGTGTCTCTAAAACCTAAAGAATGGTCACACTATATTATTTGTTATGTGACCAATTATTAGCAAACCGTCACAGTAAACACGAACATCATGTCACCATTTGGGAACATTTTGTCACTACAAAATAAATAAGTGTTACTAAAAAGGGTTTATGATCACATTATTCGATAAAATCATTGATCAAGCAAGAAAAATCGCTAGTTTATAGTCACACTTTTTATCTACGGTCATATTTTTTCGTATCATACGGTCACTGAAATTCAATGTCACTGTATGTGACCTAAAATGGTGAGACTTTTGGTCACGGATGGGACGAAAAAAAAAGTGTGACTAATCACTTACGGTCACACTTTTCTGGTGTGACCGAAGATCATATTTGTACTAGTGGTAGACACGTATTCCAGGTGATAAGTCGAAGAAATCTACACGTATTCGGATCAAACGTAGCCTCCAAGTTGCTGTCGTGGCGTTTTATACGTCTGCACACCCATCGCGTACCGCCGGGTTCGAACCCTGGGTCTCGCGTACCGCCTGGCACTTTGGCATAATGACAGAATTGGTCCCTCTAGTTTATATTTACATTTTAAGCCCCAGATTTCTACGAAACTGATATTTTATGTACCGAACTATTATAAAACATGTTAAATAAAGTTTCTAAGGCTCGGGACACTCTCGATGATATACGTATACATACGTATATATTTTTATATATATTTATATATATTTTTCATTATTTACACATTTGGCCCCTCAAACTTTATAATACTTATTATTTTATGTACCGAATCACTTTAGAATATTTTTATAATACATTATAAGCCTCGGGATACTTATAAAAGGTATAGATACGTATAATATCCGTAAGTATTCATAACTTTAAATAAATTACACTTTTAGCCCTTTAACTTTTATCTTATGCATATTAAACCCTAATCTTTTGATGTAACTATCATTTTACATCTTATAACCTTCCTAAACATGTTTCTAACATTCTTGAAGGTTCGGGTCATATATAATAATGTATATACATATATATATTTGTGTATTTCCATAATTTACACTTTCTACCCTTCTATTTTCTTGTTAACTATTAAGCATGCATTTTTCACACGTATAACTATCTAAACACGTATTTCCACATATATATTCATCAAATGAATATTTCACATGCATTCATACTATTAAAACATATTTTTTTACACATGTATTTAATATAAGATAATCACGTAAAGGCATTTTCTCCCAGTTATCATTCATTCCTATCATATAAACGTTTAGCTACGTTTTTCATCCTAACATCATATATATCAATTATCTTTGATATAAAACACATATTATTTCATTTCCTTTCCTCATGTTATCAATTAACACATATATCCTTCATGCAATACTGTTATTTATCAGTTTATTACCCGGTAATGGGTAAACATGCATTTTTCAAACGTTTTAACACGTTTAGCTTTCTAATACATATATCATGTGTAATAATCACATTAATCACGTATTTCTCAAATTTTGGGATGTTACAACTCTACCCCCCTTAAATAAGGTTTCGTCCCGAAACCTGCTCCGTTTACGAATATCTTATCAGCGAGATATCCTTAACTCACCCCTTTCTTTTCTAGGTTGATTTAAGAATCTAACCTAGGCATTCATAACACTTTACTATTGGAACTATCTTGCTCCTAATCCTTCCTTCTAACTGCGATTTAGGATCGCATTACGTATTTCTATATACGATAACCCGTCATTTAGAATGCTTCTATCGAAAGATGTTATTTCTAACTTGTTTGCTTCAAAACCGCAACGATTCTTCAGATGACATTTCAGCTAGCTCTTGGAAGAACGTGTCTCCGTGAGTCTTCTAATGCTCCATTCTTACCCTTTGTATATATAGAACGTTTTATTTATACTTGCATGACTTGATCTTCTTTCTTGAATTCCAACAGTTCTTTCATTTGCTTACTAATAAGTGATCTATATTCATAAATTCTATTGATTTGTTTTTCCACGGTGGCCCGTACTATTTACTTACACGAGACTAACTCTAGTCCACTTCTCGTTGTATCTCAGGTGTATATATATAAGATGTACCAGCGGCGTATCTACCACACCTTTGATACAACCAGAGGTGTACTAGTCCTAGCCTAGTGTAAGATGACATTACTATTCTAACCACAACAAAGTCAGTATAATTTATGACTATTTATTACTTACTTTCAATAAACTAGTTGGACATCTTGATTAATGCTTTCATTTCCTGAGTGTAAACACTACCGCTGCAAGCTTCAAAATTCTCGAATGATTTCTAACGTTTGACGTTCGTTATCTAAGACCGTCTTATTCTAGAAAATCCCTCAGAAAATTTTCTAACACGTAACATTCATTTTCTCAGGCAGTTACGATCGAAAGGATTCTTGATCCTAACTAACGGTATATCAGGCGATTCACAAAACTAATCGATAGAACTCATAATAACGTTAAAGTCATAACACGTATTCAAGCAACCTATTTATCGAGAAATGTACCTGAGGTCACATCAGGTCCTTCGATAGCAGTTAGGTTGTAAACTTTATTCTTGGCTCCTGAAGCTAGAACTGATCTTAATGGCATCGGGTTCCTTATTATCTTAGGACAATTTGCTTTAACATGCCCCGGGCTCCCACACTCATAGCATTTCTTATATTCCGGACAACTGTTAGCGTAGTGTCCTTCCTTTCCACACCTATAACAAATCGTTGGTTTGACCCAACACTCTCCATGATGATACTTTTCACACTTACGACACTTAGGCTTGTCGTCTTTGGAATCTTTCTTCAGTTTCTTGTGAAAATCTTGGTCATTTTTCTTTGAACTTTCTCCAGTCTCTGAATCTTTCCTCTTAGGTTCTCCTGGTCTTCCTTCGTCGCCATATTCTTCTTCGTAAACCATAGCACTGAGGTCAATTGCTTCTTGGTAAGTTCTTGGAACATGAGGCCTAACTATCTTTCTTACAGCAGCAGGAAGAGCCTGAACGTATCTCTTCACTTTTTCTTCCTCGGGTGTTACCAACCTTGGTACTAACCTTGCCATCTCGTCAAATTTGCTCGTGAACTCTTGATGGGTCATAGTACCTGCTTCTAACTTCAGAAAGTTAACCTCGATCCTCTCCAGCTCGTGTCTTGAGCAAAACTTGTTCATCACTAACGTCTTCAAGGCATTCCACCTCATAGTAGCAACAGCTTGCTCGTCTCGGGATTGTAGAATCGTGTCCCACCAACATAGTGCTTCTCCTTTGAAGGAATGGGCTGCGTACTTCACTGCTTGATCAGGACGACACTCACTAATACCTATTACAGCTTCCATCTCTCGAATCCAACGAACAGTCGAACCTGCATCTCTCTTCCCTTCGAATGTCGGAGGCCTACATCCACTAAACGATTTGAAAGAACATCCGTTATTGGCATTTCCCGCACCTTCAGCAGCATCACCATTGGCTCCTCCGGCTCCAGCTCTGTTTGCACCTCCACCAACAGCTCCATAAAGTTGAGCGATCAAATTAGGCAACGCCGCCTGAAACATTTGATTAACTTCTGCCGTCATAGCTGCTCGTTGCTCGTTTGAAAAGACGTTAGCTCTCGCGTTATTCTCTCGCTCGGGATTCGCACGCGTACGTCTTCCAGCACCGGTTGCTCTGCCGGCACCTCTACCTCTACCACGTCCGCCTCTTATCATCATCATCCTATATTCCAGGTGAATGACATCTCAGAATTTATGTGACGTAAAGTCTTTGAACTTTTGAATACATGATAACCAGATAAGTACCGGTACCAAAGCAATTATATAGTTATGATGTGTTCAAAAACCCAGTTACTTTCATCACAATCCTTCCAAGTGTCTATTCTTCTTTATCCGTCTACCGGTAACTCTAAGTTAAAACCGGTCCTTCATCTCGCTCCTTAATTATACCGTCTCATAATTTTTCTGCACTTGGACATACAATAGTTAGGACCTAGGGTATGTTTATACGGCTAATACCAAATTGCAGTAGCTAATTGCAATCCGGTCTTTTCCACACTTCACATACTCTAGATGCTACTTACTATGTCCCTAATGCATTCTCGTTTCTACGGGCACAAGCTATCCTGGCTGGCATCTACATCCCTTATTTCATCCTACTTTGTCTTTCCAGAGTCCTAGTTTAAGTCTAGATACTACATTAGTACCTAAATCTCTTAAACCAAGGCTCTGATACCAACTTGTGACGCCCACTTCCAGACTTGGCTCCAGAAGGGGTCACTAATCGGATTTACTCATGAACTCAAGGTAATAACAGAGATTACTAAGCAGCGGAAATTTTAAACTTTTATTTAATTGCCAAGTACTACAAAGTAAGAGATAATTTACATAAGGAAATACTAACTATCATTACATTTTATTGCTATAACTATATCTATGCCAGCTTGCCATAACATTCCTTCCTTCCGATAGCTTGCCCGTCTAATCCCTTATCACCAGGGCCTTCCCATAACTAGCCGAAGTCTCACCCTGACCTGACATACATACATTTTTGGAAAAGGTCAGCTTATGCTCGTGAGTTCTATATTTTAAAAGCTTTACCTCGGTGTGAGGTTTAAAACCCTTGGACCTGCAAGATCCTTTTTTTCATAAACATTTATCAAGTATAATATATATATCACAATATACAACATATAATATTCCTTAACAGGAAATACCCCCTATAAACCATTTATCCCATTATCCCTTTCTACAACCCCAACATCTATTACTAGTGTAAACCCTGCTAATAATAGGCAGAGAAACCATCTTTGCGGACTGCCGAGTTTACCCCTTTAGGGTATTCCCTATAACGGTCAGTTGTCTCGCTTTCCCTTATTTGCTAACTGCCGAGTTTACCCTTCTAGGGCATTCCCTGTAACGGACAGTTGCACCGCCTTCCCCTATTTGCTTACCGCCGAGTTTACCCTTCTAGAGCATTCCCTATAACGGACAGTAGCTTTTTCCCTTTTCTATTTGTAGTGGTCTCTAATCCCATTGAGCAACACTACCTCCTAACTCCCTCTGTACTACTACCCGCCCCTTAGTTAAATACCCAAGAGACATAAGATTATTAGTAAACAGTGATAAGGTCTTCATATATTGCAACAAGTGGACATCTCCCAATTTATCGTTAGTGTATGTATACAGGGCGTATCCTCCACACTTCTGATATACTGGGTAACTAATATTATTATGTATATATATAGGAAGTACCAGCGGCGTATCCACCACATAATAATAAAGCAAATGCATCACCTGTTCTCATATAATCATACATATTCACTATAACGTTTATTAATAATTCCTTTATCACTTGACTATTTAATTTCGAAGAAAATATAACACATATCATATCACAGTCATTATAATTATGTTATAACACGTACAATGATTTAATATCATTTTCATAACATATCATATATATATATATTTCTATATATATTATCCCAAAAGCCTTAAACAGTTTATCAATTCAAGATATTTCACGTATATGCATTTCCATAACAGTTCACATATATATATCAATCCAACAATAATTTAATAGTTCAATATATCCATTTATCAATTAGCACCTTAGCAATCTGATATATATTTACTCAAAGGTAATTCAATAGTTCAGATACGCAACATTTCAGTTATAAATCATTTAGATGCATTTTATAACATTTGTATGTATATCAGCCCGAAAACATTTAAAACATTTAAAATATTTAAGAGTGGGCTCATAGAACTCACCTTATTTCTTTAACCGGTTACTTGGACAGAACTCCCGCTACGATTCCCGATTTAACCTAATTTACGTATCGTATGGCGTTAACGCAAGGTTTTATACAATAAACACTTCCTATGTTTATTTTAACATCTTATTATCTTAATAATATTCAATTATTAAGTTTATCCCTTTAAAGGTCAAAATGACCAAAATGCCCTTTAGGCAGTTATCCTTTTCTTTAATTGATAATATGAAGACGCACATTCCTATAAGTAGACACTTAACTAACGGAATTGTCTAACGGAAGTTAACCTTGAAATTCTCGGATGTCACACATAGCATGCGTTATTTGCAATTATAACATGCATGATTTTTAATTAATACATGCGTCATTTTATTTAATACATGATTGATTTTTTTTTGTAAATGCGTTTAAACTTATAGGTTGTTGATCTTCATTATTCTTTTTCTCTTGAGTTGAAATTTTCACCACATCACTTTCTTTTATTACTTGAGGTGATGTTTCCATCACTTCAGGTGCTTTCATTACTTCTGGTGAGGTTTGCACCACTTCAGTTTTCTTCATTGTTTGCAGGGATGTTGCTGCATCCTTTTCTTTTCTGATATCAGCATCCTCATCATCTTGATCTTCCACATTAGTTAGTGGGCCATTATCATACAAATATTCCCACATCATCTCTAAGTATCTATCTGAAATGTACAGTATTGCTGGTGTTTGTTGTGGATAAACTAGTGCCTTGTGCCTTTTTTGCCTTTCATGTGTGTACAACACCTGTGTTTAAAAACATTAGTGAACATTATTTCTATTGCTTTCTCATAAACATATTCTACACCTTTTTTTAATAAAACATACCATGAGGAAGGTCAAAGGACCATTAAATTGATCCTCATGCACTATTCTGTAGTCATGTCCAGCATATCAATTCTATAACTGCACCAGTCCATGTTTTTAATTTCAGACATATCCTCAATACTTATTAGGAACCTTTGATTTCTAGTTGTGCATTTTGTGATGTAGCCTATTACTGTATTCCAAACAACAAGGAAGTTTATCTTGAACATTCTTCCTCCTTGAGTTTGGTCTTTCATTACATCAATGACATTTTCAACTGATACCTTGGTTTATCGAATTGGTTTTCGAAGTCATCAGTTGACTTGCTTGATCTCTTTCTTGGTTTGTTCTTCTCTCTGTTACCTTTATTTTCCCCATAGGGATTCCAAAACCTCATGCACTTTTTGTGCAGTTACCTTGATTTTGTGTCTGCCCACATTTAGGTCATGATTAACTGTGTCATAGTTTTTGACCAGCCAGTAGCCCAGTAGCTGCGTGATTTTTTATTGTCAGATTTAAAGCACTTGAGAAGCCAATTTCATCTATTTATTTTCTCCAATTCTCATTGAAGTTCTTCATTGCATTAGTAAGATTTTCAATAGAGCACCTCATTGTTATGTTCTTGTTTGTGTATTCTACAAATCTGGTTTGCCTTTGTGTTTTAGGCTTCTTTTTTTCTTCTTTATCATCCTTTGCTGTTGCTTTTTTTTCTTTTTTTTTCTTTTTCAAAGGTGTTTGAAAGTCATCATCATCATTGTGACCTTCTGGTATAACTTTCTTCCTCAACTTAGCCAACTTTTGTACTGAAATCACGCAAGTTCAAAATCCACGCAAATAGTGTATAAAACTAAATCACGCAAGCATATGTTTTGAAACTACGCAAGTTATATTTCAAGATGCTAGTTTTTCAGAGTAATCATGCAAGTGGTTCAAAATCCACACAAATAGTGTAAAACATTTCACGCAAGCTAAAAAAAATCAATCGTACAGATTCTCAATGGACATTGTTTTATACGATTAACGCAACATATTCAAATAAAACAACGCATATATTGTAAAGTAAATAACGTAATAACTAGGTTTTAACAATTTTAACGATTAACGCAACCTCTCTCCATCTTCTCCTCTATCATAATCGGCACGTCGTGTCTGCTCTTTGTTCATTTCTCGTCCTTTTTACCTGCGTTTTTAGACATGCATAACTATCAAACTGTTCAAATAGCGCATCTCATGCAAAATGTTTTTCAGTATTATATGTTGTATAGATTCATTCTATAAAAGTTTAATTGTATTTTCAACCTTTTTTCGATGAAATTGTTGCTTTCTCCATTGTAGTAGGGTTTCAGGGAGTATAGAATCGTATGGTTTTTGAATTTTACTTCAGCGCCTATTTGATTCCGTTTTTTCGGTATTGGTTTTTGAAATGCTTCTGTTATATGGGTTCTAATAGGTTCGCCCTTTTGGTAAAATGATGTCGCTACCATTTTTGTTTAATACTCTGAGAAAAAAGCCATTAAATTAATTATAAGCCGTTAGATAAAAAAACGGGCAGATGAGCGGATGAGATCCCTTCGCACGCAACTTTCCCTTTGTACAATAACTTTCCCCTGTTTTCTTTGAAACAAATGCTATATTATTTAAGGCCGCCCTTTATTTAATTGTTGGTGATGTCCATTGGCGTTTTATTTATTTATTGTTGGTGACATGTCCACATGAGAGTTGTTTTTTCTTTGTTTTTTTATTGAACGGTTTTGTTTCTTTCTTTTTTTTTACTTTAGCATGTTTTTGGCATTTTGTTTTTTAATATTTGTTGATTCCTTGTAACTTAATTTAATTGTCGGTGATGTCCATTGCATTTTTTCAATTGTGGTGACATGTCCACATGGTAGTGGTTTTTTTTATTAAATGGTTTTTTTCTTTCTTTTTTTACTTTATCATGGGTTTGGCATTTTGTTTTTTATAATATTTGTTTGATATCTTGTAACCAATTGCAACCACAATGGAATATGAATTCTGAACCCTGTAAAACCTTTTGAATCGGCAACTAGGTCTTAATAAAATATCGTACGCCCCGGCATAATGTACAATGACACTCACAAAGCATTAACCGACAACTCTAGGTGCAACACGTGAAATTCATGGAGAAGTCTAGAAGAATAATAGAAAATACTTAGACAAATGGTATGCCAGTTGGTACGCTGGTAAGTTTTGAACTATAAATAGTTTGTGTTAGAGAGAGTTCATCAGTTCTGTCATTCTCATCTTCTTAACTATGTGTAACTAAGTGTGTTTCTCTCTCTACATTGTAACTCTTTGTGAATCAATAAAGCAAAGCTTTATTTACCTCCGTGTTATTCGATTTACCGAATCTAGCAGTAGTAAGATCCGTTTCGTGGTTTTACAAATTTGACAGTTGTGATATGATTTGCAGCTGTAAAATTCAAACTCTTTCAAATTTTCGGCGTGGCATGGTGACGGATGAGAGAGGCTGGGATGTGACGTTTACACAACTTCCAAGGTGAGAAATAAGTTAAGCATTATGCCCATAAATAATCCCTAGGTTTCTCTTTCTTTTTCTTATCTTCATTGGAAACCCTTCAAGCTCTTTGAGATTTCAGATCAGTTTCACCTTCCTTACTCTTTCCCATTACCGCTTTTTTCACCATGGTCAAGAAATCGACCCGTTCTAGTTCTTTGACGGCCGCTTCCGCTGTTGGAGATTTCATCGATCAAGGTCATCTCGTCTCTATGATGAGGAAGCTTTTACGTTTGATGACCATGACATTCAAAGCCTCAAGGAGTCTGGTATTTTTCCCACTGGTACTGTGTTTCATAGATTCGACCCCCGACTGATAGCCGAATACTACTCCGAGAACTGGCTTTGTTTCCTTTACTATCCCTTTCTTATGGGAATGTCATACCCCTTTCCTGACCTGGTTACCCAATTCTTTGAGACCACCAAACTTTGCTACTCCCAAACCATACCCATGGTTTGGCGAATTCTCTTTTCTCTGGACCAACTGAACCACACCAGCGATTTTGACATTGGGATTCCTGAGCTTTGTGTTGCTTACCAACTCTGAACCCACGGAGTAGCCGGTATATTCTTCAATCCAGAACGGCTACATCATAGTTGATCCCTCAGGCTTCCTATAATGACCATAACTGGAAGAAGAAGTTCTTCTTTGTGAAGCAAGATTCTATTTTAGGGGGTAACAGTTTTCCGATGCAATGGGTTGGCAAGGGTAGGATACTGACTTTTTTCTTTTCTGAATCTTGATTTATTTTTAATGTTGAATGTCTGCCCTCTTAATTTTGCAGCGCCGAAGTTCGAGAAGCTGATTACTCCCAGCGAGGATTCCCACGAGAAGCTTTGGAAGCTTTACCAAATTCCGTCCACTAAGAGAGCCTTTGCAATTGAAGCAACCCACCGCGAGCACAATTATTCCGTTGATCACACAGCAACTGAGATGTCGAGTAAGTATCCCCAAATTTTTATTTGTATTTTTTGGGTTGAGAATACTAATACAATTTTTTCTCCATCGTAGTTCCGAAATCCAGCTCTTCATTTTCCCTGATGGAGCTGAGTTCCCAGATCGAGGTTAAGAAAGAGAAATCTAAAACTCTAACTGTAATACCTAAAAATTTAAGTAACGAATTACGTTCTTAAAAAAAAACGATAGAATAACTAAACAACCTATACAACTCGTATAGTTTCATATGATGTTTAAAGGTTTAGACATCTGATCATAAAATCCTAAACATACCGTTAATATTTTAGATATCTTTTAGTTAATAATTATATTGTAATAATAATTATAATTATTATTAAAGATACAAAAAGATGAAGTGTACGTGTGTGTATGGGTGATCATACAATCTTACTTTCATTTTTTAAATGAAAATTTCTTAAGAAGGAAGTAATCTTCACGTGAAAGTCATCCACAAAAACCAATTTCGTAGTATAAATTTGTGTGAAGGATATTAACAATGCTTTTACAAGGCTGCACGTGTAAGTACACTAATACTATAGAGAAATTGAAAGTTATCTTCACTTGAAGATAAAATGGGAAAACCGACTTAGTAAGCCGACGTTGGACTATTATATATGTTGGTTCCGTCTATCTCATACTTAATAATTCCCATCCAAAGTCCCTTCAAAGTCTCTCGTATTTAGAACACTCTGCTAAGGTATGACTCGTTTCAAACATTCCGAGCAAGTTGATATCAATTTGGAATATCACGATTGGTTAAGGTGCGTTTCTTTCACTGCTATTTATTTCAGTTGGGTTTTTTATACCTATTTATGTGTTTCCTTTCTTGCTATTTGTTTCAGTTGAGTTTCTATACCTCTTTGTGCGATTCCTTCCTTGTCTGTTATTTGTTCTAATTGGGTTTCTAAACTCGTGTTGTCATTACAATTGGTGATTCATTTGAATGGTGATACGCATTATGAGTATTCATAACCCCTCTTTTAATACTTTGGTATGTGACTCAATATTCAATTTGTGTTATCATTCGAATGGTGATTCATTCGAAGGATGATCGGAGTTGTGAGAAATCATTTCTCTATAAATTGTTATCTCTGTATTCTAAATTTCAACACCACTCTGGTTCTGAATTTAAACTCTGAAGCGTTCACATACGATAGAATTTATTAAAAATAGTACTCATTATCGTATGTTCTGATAAAACTATTTCGTACTGCTGCAAAAATCTGGTTTTTAAACATATGAGGCTAGCACACCCGATATATTCAGAATTATTATTTGTTATTATTTTTGTACTCTAATACCCGAGCACGTCCCTACTTGTAGGGGTGACCACAAGCACGTCACTGCGGCATCGGTGACGTGGCACTTTCCGTGACGATGAGCTGAGTTCACGGCGTCTCGTCTGTTTTTACTCTACGGAGTATCTATTATATTTTTCGAGGCGTATGGACTGGTCCTAGGATATTATTATTTCTGGTGGTTGGATTGTATGAATGCCCATACACCAATTAACATCGGTTCTCGGGCTAGCTACCCGGTTCCGCCTGTTATATATTATATATTATTACTCGGCTCGATGGGTATTTCTTTATGATATGATACGTTTCTGAAATCAGTTCTGTTTCTGGATCTTAAATGTTCGTTATTATTCCTTATGATTATTCGTTGCTAGGCATGTTGCTCCTTCGCATTTCTTTTCTGTGCAACAGGTTTCCAGGGCTAAGGGGGATGTGTGGAGAGAGTAAAGGCCAACTTAGCTTGTAATATAGTTTTGAAATAAAAATGTACGACAATGAACCTTTTTGTATAAGATCTGATATTTTGTAAACTTTTTCGGATAATATACTAAATGTTTTTTTGTCTCTGACTCTGTAATAGTGACACGTCAACCTTAGTACCGGGTTGGGGTGTTACACTAACCATCTCTAAGCCACCAGTTACCTGTGCCATGGCTTCTTCAAGCAAGAAAAGGAAGAGTTAGGAATTCGTCGTTTATCTCGACACTTTTGAAGAGCTAGCCCCCTGAAAACTTAGCAACAAGCTTCTCTCAATGCAGATTATGATGAACTTGGTGAGTATCCCTTAGCGTGCCTAGAAGTTGTACGTACCTGGAAGGACCTTACTACTGCATGATTCGGTCACAACAATTAACACGGATGTAAATAAAGACTTGCTTTATTGATTAACAAAGAGTTATAGTGATCTAGAGAGAGAACACCTTAGAACACACACAGTTAAGATGATGAAACTCACAGTAGTTTTAAGCTCTCTCTAACACGAGTTATTTATAGTAGCAACATACTGGCCGACGTACCAACTGGCGGACCAATTGGTACGGCCACCATGGTATGTTGACTACTTGGCTCACAAACTCGCTCTAATCTAGATACAATACACGAGGCACGATATAGCATAGGAACATGCTCTAACAAACTCCCCCTTAAGATGTAGTGTGTCTATCTATCTATCGATCTATCATATTCCATCTAAAATTCAGTTTTCAATCTTCAGCATCGCTGCGTCTGATCTTCAACTTGAAATCTTGTCAGAAGTAGAGCTTGCATGGCTGGATCATTCTTGAACAATCTTTGAACTGTAAGATCCACTTGTGAAAGATACTTCATACTCCCCCTTTCACCGTGCTCGAGTCGTGTCACACAGAACCTGCAATTTCAGAAGACAAAAACGCGGCTTTCTTTTTCTTTTGAAAATTAATTTAATCTTGGTGCAAAACTTCTTCTCGAG
The DNA here is from genome assembly GCA_039602395.1 of Deinandra increscens subsp. villosa. NCBI lineage: Eukaryota > Viridiplantae > Streptophyta > Magnoliopsida > Asterales > Asteraceae > Deinandra > Deinandra increscens. The sequence goes on along the minus strand of JBCNJP010010322.1, from coordinate 9,023 downwards.
AATCCAAGATATAGTTTTTGAAATCAGAATTTTGTATCTTGTATCGATCGGTCGAAAACAAATAAGAAACAAAATATTTTTGACTTTTTGAAACTTTACATCAAAACACACCGAAAATCTTTTTGATATTTCTAAGATTATGCTAAAACACACCTAAAATCTTTTTGGGATTTTCAGACATGAAATATAAATGCAATACTGAATCAGACACTATTTTTTTCTTTTGCGAGAAAGATCACAACATGGGATCATATTGTACATAACATGCTGAACTCCACTGCAATTTCAATTACTTTAGCACATAAGTCAAGTCGATTACTAGTATAATTTGTCCATCTTAAACTCAGGCACAATCATACTCATAACATCTGGATATGTTATTGTATTGATTAGATTTGCTTTGACCAGTGTACCCCATACTATCAGACATACTCAGATATGTATTTTGCTTATCACATTTTGTAATTTCACTTGTGATTTAACACATAGCAATTGTATTCATGATATATTCAACCGTGTTCCATGCAAAAAGAAATAAGAACGTTAAATCGTCTACCTTAAGGTTGATCTTTCAATACTCAGATAAGGCATCGGATTTAACAAAATAAGAAATAAAAACAAGTTGAAATTGTATAACCCAACTGTTTTGGTCAAAAATCAACAAAGTGATTTCGTATTCCAAACTTAGAATGTGAGGTAGTGTGTTTGATTAACAAAATGAAGGAACATCAAAGTACGAGTGTTGACACGATGATGTAACAAGGGAAAATCCAGAATCCTTCGAGTTTCCTCTAGGAATCATGGCAAAATAACTCGGGAGCCAGCCTGAAGAGCCTGCTGCCTAGCAATTTTATTGATAAGAAATAAGAAATTACAAGTGTTTTGTAGGTTTGATCGATCGACACTAAGTGTTACAATGACGGTAAGCTATCAGAGCTTAGGTGTATCAGTGTTGTGTGTCCCTAAGTCGATCGAATTCTCGATTATATAAGGATTACAAAAATAACAAACTATCCGGGATTCCCGGGATCCTATCGTCCAACTAACACGACCGTTAGATCCCTCTTCGTCCACTTGGTCCATGATTTCGTTCATCTGGAGCTCGAATCTCGGAGGTAGTTGATGACTACAACGGTACCTGGGTCAAATAAACACGCGGCAATTATAAGGGTTAGTCGAATAAAACAAATCAGGATACCTGGATGAGTGGGATTCCCAGACGATAATAGGATTCCTGAACTATCTGAGCTTCCTGCGAGCATCCTGAAAATATACCCTCAACAATTGCCCCTTGAATTTCAACAGATGTGGATAAGCTTGACATCTGTTAAAATTCAAAAAGATGCCATTTTCACGGCGTTAACACACTAATTATAGTTGGGATAAGACGGATTTCTCGGCGTCCAAGTGATGTGATGGTTATCATTGCTTTTTCTTTAAATAGGAGATCCTAAATTGATATTTTCACCATCTTCTTACACAAACCCTTTCGAGCTTCTCCGATATTCCAGGTCAGTCCTCCTTCTTCTTCTCTGTTTTCTTCTGATTTTTTGGCCATGGCTAAGAAAAATACCAGCTCTTCTTCTTTGCTAAACTCTCCGGTGATCGAGGACTTCCACGACCGGGGATATATCGTCCCTGGTGAGGAGGAAGCCTACACGTTTGACGACGACGACATTCACGATTTGAAGAATTCCGGTATCTTTCCGCCGAGAACGATTTTCCGACCTTTCGATCCCCATACCAAATCCGATTTCATCTCCACCACCTAGGTCTGTTTCATGTACTACCCTTTCTTTCTTGGGATGACATTTCGTTTCCTAGAGCTCGTTACCCAGTTTTTCAAGACCACCCGACTCTACTATTCCCAAACCATGCTTATGTTTTGGAGAATCCTGTACTCCCTCGATCAATTGAACCAAACCAGGAATCTGGACATTAGGATTCCTAAAATTGTTGAAGCTTACCAACTCCGAACCCATGGTTGCAGCCAGTTTGTTCTGGAGGCTCGCACCTCCACTTCCAGTTGATTCCCCGAGCTTCCCACAATGACCATGACTGGAAGAAGCGTTTCTTTTTTTCAAGCGAGACTCGATTCCTGGGGGTATGGATTTTCCATTGAAGTGGGTTGAGAAGGGTAGGATATTGACTTCTTTTTTGTCACTGGATTTTGAATACATCACTAACTTCTCGTCGTTTTTTGCAGCACCCAAGTTTGAGAATCTCATCAAGATACAACCAGACCCCAAGAAGCTTGAAGCACTTTACCGGATTCCTGCCACCGAAAGAGCCCTGATTCTGGAAGCAACTGCCAGCGAGCATAGCTACTCCGCCGATCATACTCCCGCCATGTCTGGTAAGTTTTCTGTAGGATCCTGAATTGTATGTTTGTTCAAGTATCCTGGATGTTGATAATCTGTTTTCTTCGCAGCCCCCAAGTCCAACTCTTCATTCTCCTTAAAGGATCTTGATCACCTTCTCAAAATCAAAAAGGAACAGTTGGAGCAGCCTGCCACCTCCAAGCCACCTGTCAGCCGGCTGAAAGCCTCGGCTTCCAAGAAGCGGAAGACCATCGAGACTACCGTGTACCTGGAGACTTTTGAGGATCTTGCTCTTTCTGAAGCCAGCAACAAGATTCTCTCGATGCAGATCATGGTCAACCTGGTAAGAAGCTTTAACAAACATATAAGTCAGTTTCATACCTGTTGGAGCTGCTGATCAGGATTACTGTTTCTTCGTGCAGGGCATTGAGAAGATGAGCACCCAAGCCATGGATATGGAGAAGAAACTGGCCGAGGCTAACGAGAAGATCGAGGCCCAAGCCGACATTGCTAAGGGTAAGACCCTGTTCTATGAGCATAAGCTCACTGAACAGCGTCTGAGCCTTGAAGCCAAGATGGCCAATGATGCTGAAATTGGCCAACTTTCGGCTGCCCAAAGCGTCCTGGAGTGCAAGATCCAAATGGAAGACGAGGCTAAAGCAGCTGGTTTCAAGGTTCCTGGCTGGGATGTTGCGGGTTGGAAGCTGGTTTTGGAATCGTTAGGAGGAGGCGATGGTGATGTGGCTGGAGCAGGGAAGGATGGGAATGATGGTGGCTCCTCGAAGACGGTTTTGGAATCTCTGGAAGCAATGACCAGGGCTTACGTGCTGGAGCTGAGAGAGGGAAAGAAGCTGGATGAGGTGGAGAAGTTGGTGGAAGAAGGGAAGGCAATGAGCGATGAGGATAATGCAACGGTCTGAGCTCATATTTTTTAGTTTGGTGGTTTTCTTTGTTAAACAATGTCTTTGTGGTTCCTGTAAGAAACAAGCAACAAACAACAAACAATGGTAGGGATCCTGGTGGAGGGATCTTGCATTTTGCAAGACGAAACCAATATTCCTAATAAATTTTGACCTCTGAGCTTCCCAAGCGGAGGGATCCTGAGGTTTTCAGGACGAACCTTGGGGAGCTCACAACCCTTTTGCGTATGTTAATAATATAATCATCTTTTGGCTTCTTATGTTATGTTTTGTATTGAAATCCTGTAGATAGGATTAGTTATAAAAATTTCAAGGATCTTGAAAAGGACTTGTACATTAGGAAATAATTTGAGGTTTAATAATTGAATGGGTTAAAATCCAAAATCAAGTAATAAAAACTTAAGTCACCTGACCTTCAAGTTTTACCTTAGTCGATTTCTCAATCCAAACTGCCATTTCTTCTTTTATCTCATTCAGGATTCTTACAGGAATCCTAAATGACAACTTAGCTAGTTTGTTCCGACATCCTTCCTTGGGATCCTGAAAGGAATTCAATAGGATTCCTGGCCAGAGGCCAAAGGAAGTTCTTTTGAACATAAGATATTAAATTTAGAAATAAGCTGGGGATAAGCCCAGGATTCTTGGGACTAGGCCAAATCTGGGGTCAAGCCCTTTATTTACTTGGGACTAAGCCAAAACTGGGGTCAAGCCCTTCCGTAAGTGACATGAATATGTCAAAACCTTAGATAACACGTCAGTGTTATAAACCTTGAGAATCCACCCAGCAGCCTATAATGACAAGATTGTCAGCCACCCCTGGGATGGACTGGTCCGGCCATCTCGAGCATACTGGTGGACAACGTACGCTACTGGTGATTACCCAAACTTAGGAGAGGACTCAGCCTCACAAACCTTAGAAGGTATGCAGGATACCTTAAATGTAGGAGATGTGGCCAACCTGTGACTGGGTATATACCCAAAATTCTTAGGATTCTCAAAATCTGCAAAACACTTAACACTTGGTGAGGGGTGGGTGTTAGCTTAGCTAACACCACTCCGATGCTTAAGTCAGTATCATATGATAAAAACAATAAGAATAATATTGAAATTGGATTGGAATACGTACCTTGTAGTATCTGGCAGTGAGAATCCTTGGGATTCTGATAGGATTCCAAAGGGATTCCTATATAAAATAAGCTTTGATGTGTATGGCATTCCAGGCTCTTGGTAGGGGTTCCCCTTTCATGTTTACCAAGCGATATGCCCCTTTTCCTTCTTCAGAATCTATTAAATATGGTCCTTCACACTTAGGTGCCAATTTTCCATCGGCTGGATTGGTAGTATTCTGGAATGCCTTTCTCAACACTAAATATCCTACTTGAAATCTTCTTAACCTGGATGCCATCCGGATTCTGGCCATATCTCTAAGCTCTTTAATTGTTTCGAGATCCTAAAGCAAGGTCTGGCTGTTGGTTTCAGGATCCTGGCAGTTAATCCTGGCTGTAGGTAGCACCATTTCTGTGGGGATCACAGCCTCAGCTCCAAATACTAGCGAGAATGGAGTTTGGCCGGTTGCATTCCTGGGTGTCGTCCTATCTGCCCAAAGAACAAATGGTAGCTCTTCAGCCCACTTGCCTTTTTTGGAACCCAATTTCTTCTTGAGGTTGTTGATGATAATTTTATTGCTGGATTCCGCCTGCCCATCAGCTTGAGGGTGGACAGGTGTTGAAGTAATCATTTTTATGCCCCAGCTACCACTTAAATTTGTTGTTCTTCTGCCGATGAATTGGGAGCCGTTGTCACATATGATCTCTGTCGGAATCCTAAATCTGGTAATGATGTTTCTCTTGATGAAGGATATCACCTCTTTCTCTCTCACTTGCACATAGGCTTCTGCCTCAATCCACTTGGAGAAATAGTCTGTCATTGCAAGCATAAATACTTTTCCTCCAGGAGCTTTAGGCAGTTTACCTACAATATCCATGCCCCACTTCATGAATGGCCATGGGGATACTATAGGGTGCAGATGCTCAGCTGGTTGATGCAGAATATAACCATGCCTTTGGCAGGTATCACACTTTTGTGAGAAGCTCACGGCATCCTTCTTCATTGTAGGCCAATAGTAACAAAATCTGAGAACCTTGGAGAAGAGTGCTCTACCCCCAGTGTGGTTTTCACAATCTCCACTATGAATGTCTTCAAGCACCTCTAGGGCTTCTGATTCCTCCAAGCACCTCAAGTAGACACTTGCAAGAGACTTTCTGTATAATACATTATCTAAAATAAAATAAGGTATTACCTTGGCGCGAAAAGCCCTAGGATTTTCACCCTTAGGAATCTCCCCGTCTTTAAGTTATTTAATGATCGGTTAAGTCCAGGATTCTTGGATATCTTTGGGATTCCCAACATCCGCTTCTTCACTGTCTTCGATAGCGTGAGCTTCCTGTTGAGCTATTGTCGGTGTCAGGATATGCATTATGGGAATCTTGATATCCTCAGGGATCCTGAACGATGAAGCAAAGTTTGCTAAAGCATCAGCTTCTGAATTTTCTTCTCTTGGAACTTGTGAAATGTTAAAATTTTTGAAAAGCAAAGACAATTTTTTGACAATATCAAGATATTTGATTAAATTATCCGCTCTCACTGCATAAGAGCCATTAAAGTGGTTAGTCAAAAGAAGAGAATCAACAAATACTTGAATGCATCGGATGTCCATATCTCTAGCCAACTACAACCCAGCAATCAAAGCTTCATATTCAGCTTCGTTGTTGGTAGCCTGGAATTCACAAGATATGGATAATGGTATTATGTCCCCCTGTGGTGATTTTAGCAGGATGCCTAGACCTATTCCTCTAACATTTGAGGATCCATCAGTGTAAAGGATCCAATATTCTTCTAGCTTCTCAAGCTGCTGGACTTCCTTCTCTACTTCTGGTTCTATGTCACTGCTGAAATCAGCCATAAAGTCAGCCAAGGCTTGGGATTTGATTGCTGTCCTTGGCTCATATTTGATATCGTAGGCACTTAGTTTGACTGCCCACTTCGCCATCCTACCTGACATTTTCGGCTTCCTGAGAAATAATATACCGGATGCTGCTGGCCTTGGTGGTCTTTTACTAAGACTACACTGACTGAGCTTCCGGAAACAGCAAGATACAAATATAGCGGCTCGCCATCCTCTAGTTTCATCAGTAACAGGGCTGCTGACAGGTTGTTGATGCATGAACCTTGTGTGGCCGTTACTGTTCGAATTGTCAAACAGACTGATTTGTCGGAAACATGAACTGAGGTCCGAACCTCAGCCGAACTCCAGATTCGGAGTTGTCCGAAGGTGGTCCGAACTCCAAGTTCGGAGGAAGTTCGGAGCAGGTTCGGAGGTTACCCAGTTCGGACAGAATGAAGAAGTATAAATAATTTCGTCTTTGTATTTCTTTGTAAGTTTCTGTCTTGTGTCTGTGTGTTGAGAGGGGAGGTTCTGTCCGACCTCCCCCAGAGCTTAAACGTTTGTATACTCCTTCGTTATGTAATCATTCGACACGAATCAATGACAAAACTTCCGTCTCATCCATAGAATCGATCCGTATACGGTTTTTCAATGCTGAGTTGACTGAAGAAGACTATGATCAGGTGGATCCTGATGATTTGGAGTTGATGGACATAAACTGGCAGTTTGCTATGTTGGCGAGACAGAGTGAAAAGATTTTTGAAGAAAACTGGAAGAAAGGATTTGAATTCTGGTGGCAGGATTGGATTTGATAAATCAAAAGTCAGATGTTACAATTGTTCCAACTTTGGTCATTTTACTCGTGAATGTCAGCAGCCAAAGAAGCAAGAATATTAGAAGTTTACTCCAAAATCAAATGTTTCTGGATCTAACACTTCATCGAGTTCAGGGAGTACTTCTAGTTCCAAATCTGTATCCACAAAAGCTCTTGTTTCTCAAGTTGACAAAACATATAATTGGGGAAATCAGTTTGCTGATTCTTCTGCTTTAATTGTTACTCATGTGCAGGATGAAGAAACTTTGACTGAATCAACTAACAATGAAGAAGAAGTGCATGTTGAGAAGACTGAGGAAACTTTTGATGGAATGAATGATGGCGATGAAGTCTTGAACTCAAGGAGTGATCATAAGTTTGTGAATGAAGAAAAATTTGCATTTATGGCTGATGTGTCTGAAAAGATCGAATCTGATGCAATTCTCTTGTTAGAAAAGCAAATTAAACTTCTGACTGATGAGAAAGAGGCATTAAGTCGAGAATGCGATGCAGCGAAAGCCGAAGCAGTTGATGCAGCGAACGATTTTGAAAATCTTTATCAGAAGAGTCTTCCGCTGAAAGAGAGATATGAAAAAGCACAACAGAATGCTCTTGAGATTGCTGATAAGATGCTGGCATTGCAGAAGGATATGCAGAAAATTACTGATGAAAATTCAAGTCTGAAACAGGAGATCGGTTCATTGAAAAGGAGCAATCTTACTGAAAGTGTTGTTCTGATGGCCGATTCTTCAAAGGTAGTCTCATATCCTTTGATGTGTAAATCGTGTGATGACTTTGCTACTGCTAAGTCTGTACTCTTAGATGAGAAGACAAAGTTAAATGACCTTCTGGCAGTAGCAAAAGCTGATAAAAACATTTATAAAGAAAGATGGGAAGGGACAACACAGGAATTACTGTCAGTACATGAGCAATTGCGTTTGCAAAAATTTGATTGTTCAAATCAGTCTGAATTGCTCGTGTCTGTACAGAAGGAATTAGCTGCTAGTCAGAAACTTGTCGCAGATTTAAAAATCGAGGTTTTTGAATTAAAACAAAAATTGGATTCGGTTCAAATGTCATCTTCTTTCACAAATTTTTTGTATAAAACTGAAAAAGAAGATGTTTCTGGCAAGCTTAGTCAAGTCCCATCTCCGGTGAATATCACACTGGGTCCTTCATCTGAGGAGAAGGTAGATGTTTTTAATCAAGCTGAACAAAACAATTTTGACAAAGTTTCAACTGAAAAATCCATCTTGGATTCAACAGTTGATGAGCTTTTTTACGACGTTTCTGATCTTGACAAAGTCGATGATTTAGTATCGGAGACTGATGTTGATAGTTCGGTACATACTCAGTCTAAAGTTGGTAAGCCAGATCATAAAAATTTAATTTCCAAACATGATTTTCCAACAATTAAATCTGAGCTTTCCAAACTGAGTGCATACGAACAAAAGCAGATTGCTCGGAGCAAATCTGTTGCAGGTAAGAAGTCTAAGTACGGTGGAGTCGGATTTGAGTCCTCGGCTAAATCTAAAACTGTTGAAAAAGGTTTTACTCCGAAAATTTTGAAACCTACAAATGCTAAGGCTCGCAATCCTATTTTGGACACCGACTGTGACAAAGATGAACCATGGGTGACATATCGGTTAAAGGGTTCCAATAGAGTTTATTGTGACAAAGATTTTCCGTTAGATATGGTGAACCCAAATTTAATCGATCAAATTTTCTCATGTAAATATGATCCAGCATATAATCCTAAAATGCGAAATGTGCCCATTAAGAGGGGAACTTAGCAGTGGTGCTAATGTAATGGACACATTTCAATCTGAATCTGAGTCTGGGTTGGTGAATAGAGTGAAAAACAAGAAAACATCAAAACCAACTGTTCAAACACCACCACCGAAAGCTTTTTATGATAAAAAACAATCGAATTTCAGAAAATCCAGTCCATCTGTTAAAAGGTCTCAATTCTATAATGATGAAGGGTTTTATGATGAGTTTGGTTGTGGACCAAATCAATCTGG
>JBCNJP010010321.1:0-22901 GCA_039602395.1 Deinandra increscens subsp. villosa | reverse complement strand
AACAATGTAATTTTGAAGCTTAATAGTAGTCTTTTTGTTTGTTGAAAATTGACCACACCTTTTCTTTCTTTCTTACAAATTGACCACAATTTTTCTTCTTATTAACAGTTATGGCCCTTAGTCATGTTACGTGTCAGTGGTCCTTCTTTGCCACGAGGGTGTCTCTTTCTATGTATAAAAGGGCGTCTTCCTTTTTGTTTCACATTCTTTACGCCACTGCATCTTCTGTCTCTCTCTCTCTCTTGAATTCGTCGATTGTTATGTTTGTAATTGCAGTTTGCCTATGTTTGATTCGTCGATTTCTATGGTGTTCCTATTTTTGTTTCTGTCGGTGTTTGCAGCTGGAAATTTGTTTGATTTCTTTTGCTTGCGTTGTTTGTAGGTACGTCTTCTTTTTCGTTTAGGTTATTACTTTAGGAAATATGTTTGCATGTTCGATTCCCATTAGATAATGTCTTCTGCTCATGTTTTTCATTTTGATTTCTTCCCTTTGACTGCATGTTTGATTTACAATTGTTAGACTGTCATTTTTCAATCGTTTCTTAAATTGGCGTGTTTATGGAAGAGTATTTTTCACTGATTGATATTTTTTTGTCTTTTTTGTTGTCGTTTGTTCTTCTCATAGGTTGTCTTTCGTTCGATTTGAGTTGCAACTGCTCTCGATCGTAGGTATGTCGTCTCTATTTCTTTGATTCTGCATGTTTGCTATTTGGGGATTTTTGTGTCTTTACCAATCTGTTTCACCGACGATTAATGCAATTCGCATTTCTACCGAAATTTGTTATTATTGAATGTTGATGGTAGCTTTTGTTGTTTCAATTTGATTTTTGTTGTTTGAATTGACCGATTTGTCCTGGAAATTGGGGTTTTTGGGTCAGGCGTCTTTGGATTTGGGTAGATCGCTTCCAAAATTGTAGTTGTTGCATGTTGAATTTCTAAAAATCTTTTGTGTTTTGTGAGGCTTTTGCTTTTAAATAGTTATGTTGGCTGCTGAAGATCTATTCCTCTGTCACTTTACTTTTGTATTTTGTGCATTTTCTGTTAATTTTTGTTCAGAGTTATAAACTGGTAATTTTGGCTCAGCAACAACGAAGACTAAACTAAAGAATTACAGACAACCTGTTGTCCTTGCATCGTAATGGTTTTCTTCATGGTTTTCTTCTGACGTATGTTACAAATGTGTATTTGCTATGTTACTATTTTACTTCAAATGGGTCAGCTATAATTTTTCCTCAACTCAATAAAAAAAGTCTCTCTTTTGTAGCTATCTTATTAAAGCAATGCTTCTCATTTCTTTAAAGATTTCTGTACTTTGTAAGGCTTTTCCTTTCAAGTTGTTAGGTTTCCCTCTCAAGATTTATTCCTCTATGACATGCTGCTCTTACATCACAATGGTTTTGTTTGACTGGAAATAGATGTATGTTTTCGATGATGTTGACTGTAGGCTATTTCTGGATAAATAGGTTTAGATAATACATTTAAAGTTTCTGAAGTTATATCCTTCACTGTGCATATAGCAACTAGAGTTATGCTTTCTTTTCGTATTATTTGTTCCAACTAAGTGTGCATGATCATACTTTTTGGAAGAAGTTGTACTTTTTTAATTTTGGTTGATTTATGTTAATATACTTATGTGGTATTATTTTGGAAGTGAAGAATTTTCTGACCATTCTAAAAATAAAAGAAAATCATCGAGTCAAGGTGTTAGTGAAGAGTCACCAACTCGACCTAAAAAAGGAAAAGGCAAGGAAACATTCAAATCAAAGGTCATAGAAGTTGGAGATAATATTAGCAAGGTGGCGAAGATGTTGCTTGAGAATCACAATGATATGAATCCATGCATGGTGAAGTTGAAGTCATTAGGATGGGGACCATCAGATGTGAGGTACAAGAAGGCGCTTTTGCTATTTGGTGAGAGTTCTGATGTTAGGAAAGTGTTTCTTGAACTTGAGCCAGAAAGTTGTGGGCTATGAGTTGAGATCGCAGGAGCAAAGTATGGATTGTTTGGATCTTAGGTTTGTGGATGATGTCTTTTGGGTTTATGTTATGGATTATATGTCTTTTGGATGATATATTTTTGATGATATGTCTTGGATGATATGTCTTTTGGATGATATGTATTTTGGAATCATGTTTATGATATGAAATGTTATTTGGATTATATGTTTATTGAATTTTATTTGGATTATATGTTTATTGAATGTTATTTGGATTATATGTTTTGATAATTTTCTATGACAGGTAACCTATGGATTCCGATGACGAGGAGATTATAGCTTTCCTTTTCCTTTGTTGGCATTGGTTACTATTAGTCTCAACAGTGAACGAAAGTGTAAGAGATTTGAATTCGGCATTGACCGGTCATGAATACACACAAGAATTGTTGCATGGCTCTTCTACACAATGTCTTGAGATGATGCGTATGTACTATTGTGCAATTATTTTAACCAAAGAAAATGGTTGCAGAGTAGTAGGTCAATAACATTTCAAGAAAAGATGGCTATGTTTTTTATTGTCATTGGATATAATGAGCGTATTCGAATGGTTAAACGGAGGTTTCAACACTCAAAAGAAACAATTCATAGATGTTTTCACGAGGTCCTAAATGGGGTGATGAATTTTGCAAGAGAACTTATAGTTCCAACTGTTGGGTTATATAACTATTTATCAAAAGACGAGTACGCAGCGGAAAGAAACCTATGAATTAATCTAACTAACCGGTTTTAGAACGTGTACCTTTTTAGCTCGGCTAGACTTGATCTCTTGGAGGATTTGATACAAATCCCTCTACGATCGCACACACGACACACCAATGCTATGTGCTAGAAACCGATCACGAATTCCTCTTGATGTAAGCTTGGTCGAACCACACAAGAATCGAAACCTCCCTTGGGTTTTCTTGTTGCCGAATTCGAGAGAGTAGAGAGAGAGAAATAGGGTTTTGCTCTTTTATCAAATAACTAGCAACCCACCCCTAAACCTTAAACCAATAGGTCTATTTATAGGATTAGAGAACTTGATAAACAAGAAAGGGTTTTGGATAATCCCTTAGCCGAAATTCGGCCTAAAGGCTTATCCCAAAGCCTTTTTCTCAATTGTAATTTAATTACAACTCTCTCTAATTACAACCAACACCCCTGTTAACAATTAACTGTCAGTTTTTAACGAAACCTCGTTAAATGTTCGTGATAAATATTAATTAACCATTAATTAATATTAATGCATTTGGCGTCGAGACGTGTGACCCCGTAGGCTTAAATAATTTCCAGTCATACGCTTACTATTACATGATCATATCCCTACAGCTCCCACTTGAGCTTGCAATAGTAAAGGTAATAACATTGGTTAGCGTCTAGCAACACGTCAATGCTCCCAGAAATATTTAAGTACAGTTTCTCAAAGTGTATTTAAATGGTACAGTCATTTACTATCCCTTTGTTACCGATACCGTGCTAAATATGGATATGGATCAAAGTCATTCCATACTTTAACGATTCTGTTTCTCATTCTCACAACTAACTTAAGATTACCAAATTGCAAATCGAGACATCTCTAGATTTCATTTGGGCACGGCCATGCAAACATCTTAATTAGTCCAATGAGGGGCCCAGTGGTATCTGCTTCAGCACAAAGCCGAAGGAACAAATCCTCTTGACTACACGTGTCAAGTCACATACTTCACTACACTTACTGAAAATAGCCCTTTTATACTACCTTATTCAGGATAGTTAGACCTATATCAAGTAGGTGCAATCCATACATGCATGACCTGCTTGTATCTCAAGTCTAAGGATAAGCAAAGCAACCATTTACGAATTTCACTCAATGACGCCGATCCATAAAGTGACAATTCGTTAGTGGGTCAGTCCAGTATGCATCCAATGAATACCATGTGAGTTTGGTGGGACCATCCAAACCAATCACTCAGATTTTGTCTTAGTTTAACTATACTCCCATATAGTTAATCGACAATGGACAATTTAGAATACTTGACAAGTACTCAAGGATTAAACATGCAAATATAGGACACAACTTACTATTAAATGAAATCAAACATATCAAGTACTTTATTTCATTATATAAATAGAAATTGTTTAACATCCCTTATCCAAATACCGAACATCAGACATACATGATTTAACCAGCCAATTTAAGTCCCATGCCCTCGGCATGCCTTTCAAGCTTCGGCCTCGACAAAGCTTTCGTGAAAGGATCAGCCAAGTTAATATATGTGTGAACTTTGAGTAATTTGATTTCACCTAGTTCGATCTGCTCACGAACATAGTGATATCTCCTGGCATAGTGTCTGACGCCCTTCTGAACTCCGGGTTCTTTGGCGATGATCAATGCACCCGAGTTATCGCAGTACATGTCAATCGGCAAGTTACTTGTGGGGACAATGTCTAGCCCACTAATAAACTTCCTTATCCAGACAGCCTCCATTGCAGCTTCCGAAGCAGCAATGTACTCAGACTCTGTTGCAGACATAGCAACTGTGGTTTGTTTCTTGCTTTTCCAATCCACATCGCCTCCATTCATAACGAAGACGTACCCAGACTGAGACTTCGTGTCATCTCTATCAGTCTGAAATCACTACTAGAAATATGGCCTTTCTTGACGCGCGAACGATGACGCGCAAAAAGGGTGTCATGAAAAATCTGTCATGAATTGTAAAATCTTAAGGGCGCATGACGCGCAATTTTACGCGTCATAAATTTCTGTCATAAAAAAAACACGGAGTACACCTTAAAATGCGCGTCATCTTAAAATGTCGTTTTATGTTTTTACTTCCCGCTTAAATTTTCCCTAAATTTCAATCACCGCTCAAATTTCCCACTATCTCCATTCACACACAGCTCCTTCCTCTTTGACCTAATCTCAATCTCTCCTTACTCTCCTCGATTCTCAGAAAGTTGGAAGCAAATCCCACATCGCTCCTCGATTCACACGCAGCTCCTTCCTCCGTCGCTCCTCAATCTCTCCATCACCTCCGCCTCCATCTCACCTCCCTCTCCTTCTCGCCGACGCAGTCAATACTGTGCCCTAATCCATCTCTTCAACAGCAACGCTCGAGGTACAAGGCCAATCGATGAATCGCTCCTACTCCATCTCATCTCAGCCTCCATCTCAAGTATATCATTTATTTACCGGATTTTTCTGTAAACGAAGTCAAGTCTGCGATAGAGAATTATGTCTCTCTCTATCAACGGCGATTTCTAGGGTTTGTGTTAGGCGACGACAAGCAATGGCGATTGTTGTTTCACTCTGACCCTCCTTGATCTGTTCTTTCCCGGTGAGCATTTTTAAAGTGGCAACTGTGGATATTTTCTTGGTGCTTAATTTGATCCTAAACCAATTCTTTTTTTAATTAGTATATAATTTTGCATGCTCCGATCTTCTTCACCTCTTTTTTGACCTAAAATGTTTGTTTTTTTAGTGAAGAGTTTTGTTCGGTTGGACTTGGACTTATTCTTAGAGACAATATTAAACATTTGACTTGAAATAGGCTTGAATTTTATTTTCCGATTTGTTAGAGGCTTTTGATTCTCAAACATGTAGTTGTATAAAATAGAGTTAGATACTTAGATTTGTTTTTAGACTAAAAAATTGGTTGTATGAGAATGGTTTTTACCTCAGTTGCACATTTTGTATTTAAATTTGGGCAGTGTTTTGGTAATGAACATCAAGCATGGGTAGAAAACTCAGAATTGATCTCTAACACATGCTCTGTTCATCCAATTTTTTTGCTCTTCCATTTGTCTCTCCCTTTGTAGTTTCCCATTTCATGTTATCTTTCTATTTGTTGCTCAGGTGATGTCCATTTCATATGGCTTTTATTACTCTCATTCTTTGAGAAGAGTTTGTTGTGTTATGATTTTTCAGATAATAATTATGGATGTTACTGTAGTTACTCTTTGTTAATTAAGGTTGCCATTCTCTTTTAATGTTCTCGAATAAGTGAAAAAAATCATCCTATGACATCTACCTCTTATACTTTTTCTTTTATGCGAATTTATTTTGCTTATCATTTGTTTCACAGTTTCTGATGTTAGGTGTGTTAGTACTAATATTGTAATATCATGAGTTAGATATTTGGTTATGCTTTTTTGGTCTCATGTATATTATATTGTTGGTTGTTACTCTTGCAGGTTTCACATTGTCCTACTGCCACTTCATTCTGTTGAGGTGTGTTTTAGCAATTTCATGTTATATTGAACAGTGAACTTCAATTATTTTTTTCATTATCTTTTGTCCATGTTTTTTTTTTGTATTTCTAATTGGGAGATTAGTTTAGCAAATGAAAATGAATAATCTGTGCAGTGACAACTCATGTTTCTTTTATATTCAGTTGTTTTGAATTTCTTCCTTGATTTTTGCTTCATGTTGAAGAGAGTTTGATGGGGAATTACTGTTTTTTATGTCAATGAATTAAACTTATAGTTTTAATGTTCCTTTTTTGGTTTTCATGTATTATGTATGCAATCTTTGCACACTGTTGCTGTGGATTCTCTGGCATTACATTTTGAAGGTCTTAGAGGTTAGTATGTTGTTTACAATTATTGTACTACAGTATATACATTGTGTTTAAATTTTATTAAATACATGTTGTTTTCAGTTTTTGCTTGGTTCTTGCTTCATGTTCAAGAGAGTTTGATGGGGAGTTATTGTTTTTTTTGTCAATGAACCAGTCTTAAAGTTCTAATGTTCTTTGTTTGGTAACTTTGGTTTTCATCAAAGAGTAACTTTGACCCAAAAAAATATTCACAGGTTAGAAATATATTACGGTGCTCACTTAAGCAAGTCCAGGTCCAGATTGCTATGTACTTATTTTGTTGTATATGAGATACTATTGAATGTGTTTTTGTTGCAATAATCCTTAATGATTTTTTTTACTTATACGGTGGCCCGTCGCACTGTCTTAATAAGTAAAAGCAGTGATATTGAAAATATGCAGGTTAAGTAATGGGTTACAATGCCTTAGGTCGAGTTGACCCACTGACACTTTTGTACATTTCATAGATTTATTAACTAAACAATTTAGAGAAAGAATACAAACTATATCGACCCATTTTAGATTTTGTTTATTTTTCCCATTTGAGAAAACAATACAATGTGCCTATTGAAAATCTCCATTGCTTATGTGTTTCTAAATCTGCCTCTTTAACATATGACTGTTTATTATCATAGTTTTTGTTTCCTGTTTGGTTATAGAGCTTAAAATGTAATGATATTTTGTATGACTACCAAAGATAAACAATATATAACCATTACCATTTTATATGAGTGGCCATCTATTAGACAATGGTTAATAGTGATGACTGATGACACCTTAATAAAAATGGAGGTAGAATTTGACTTTTAAGGTCAAAATAATTGCTTTCAACCCAGGTGTATGTTTTGTTGATTTGATTTTGCTATATCTCATTTACAACTCCACATAAACAACACTCTCTAACTATCTTCATATGAAACTATAACAGAAAAGGTTCGGCTGGAGTCAACCGACATCACAGTCACGGAAATCAATCCACCACTCCAAAACATCACAGTCAACCGACATCACAGTCACGGAAATCAATCCACCACTCACTGAGTATATTTTTGGATTGTCTCTGTTTGGTCTGGAAAGGAAGAAAAAATTCATAGGAGTGGTGGTTTTAAAAAGAACAGTTGTATATGGGTTTACAATCTTTAGGTCTTTTGTGATTCAAACATAGTCAAGAGTGTTTAACTCTGTGGTGGCAAACAGCAGCAAGCCAGCAGCAAAACAGCAGCAAAGCAGCAGCAAAACAGCAGCAGAACAGCAGCAAAACAGCAGCATAACAGGTAGCAAAAGCTGTTCTTGGTCCCTCTAAAATCCTTAGTATAAGACTTTAGCAAAACAGCAGCAGTCTGAAGACTTTAGCATGCTGCTGTTATGTGTATTTAGTTAGTTATGAGGGAAATTGAAGCTGTATGTTTGTTTTTTGTGCAGGAAGATAGGTTTACTGGGATTAAAGAATGTGTGTTATCTGTAGCTTTGGCAGTTGGTTGATAACAGAGAGGATGGGCTCCTGCCAACTGCAACAAACTCCCTAAGTCCTGAGTCTTTTTTCTTGTAATTCCTTGCTAATAAAAATTAGGAGTTAACAACTTTTTAACTTTGTAAACTCCAAAAAACTTGTTAACTTTGTAATGTTTGTCATATATATGAAATGTGTTGTTTTGCTATAGTGTATTTTATTTTGATTATGAGGTTAATTGTCATTAATGTGGAAATAAGTGAATCTACAAAAATATTTTTTTTATTTTTTTTTTTAAATTCATGACGCGCAAAAATGCGTGTCATAAGAAGATTTATGACGGGGCCTTCCTTGACGCTTATTTTATGACACAAATTTATGACGCTTTTTTGCGCGTCATCGTTTGCGCGTCATAAATGGGATGACGCGCATTTTGCGCGTCAAGAGGATTCTTGACCCTGCCTTCCTTGACGCTTTTTTGCGCGTCATCTGGGCCCTTTCTTGACGCGCAAAAAGCGTCTAGAAAGGCCATTTTTGTAGTAGTGAATCCAGCATCGCAGTATCCAGTCACTTTGAGCTCTTGATCTGGATTTCCCCCATATACCAAAAACAAATCTCTAGTAGCCCGCAGGTACTTGAGAATGGTCTTAACAGCTGTCCAGTGACTTTCACCTGGATTCTGTTGACAACGGCTAACGATATTTTGCGCAAACGCTATATCAGGTCTAGTGCATCTTACCGCATACATGATTGAGCCTACAGCCGAAGCATAAGGGACTCTCTGCATACGCTTCACCTCATCAGGTGTAGAAGCACCTTGTTTGACCGACAGACCAAGTCCTTCCTGCATATGTACATTACCACGCTTGGAATTCTCCATCTTGAATCGCTTCAAGATCTTATCAATATAAGCACTTTGACTTAGTCCAATCAACCGCTTAGTTCTATCTCTATAGATCTTGATTCCAAGAATGAATGCTGCTTCTCCCAAGTCTTTCATAGCAAAACACTTTCCAAGATGGGATTTTACATCTTGCAACATTGGAATGTGTTTTCCTATAATCAATATGTCATCTACATATAAGACAAGGAAAGTAACATTACTCCCACTAGCTTTGCGATATACACATGGCTCATCGGGATTCTGAACGAAACCAAACTTTTTGATTTCTTCATCAAACCGTTTATTCCAACCCCTCGATGCTTGCTTTAGTCCATAAATGGACCTTTGAAGCTTGCATACTTGGTTGGGATGTTTTGGATCAATGAACCCTTCAGGTTGATCCATATAGACTTATTCATCCAAGTAACCATTTAAGAAGGCAGTCTTAACATCCATTTGCCATATCTCAAAGTCATAGTACGATGCTATGGCTAAGAGAATCCTAATAGCTATAATGTCTGCTACTGGTGAAAAGGTCTCATCATAGTCAACGCCAAAACGTTGAGTATAACCTTTTGCCACGAGACGAGCTTTATAGGTGTGTACATTTCCATCCATGTCGGTCTTCTTCTTGAAGAGCCATTTACTCCCAACGGTTCTTGCGTTAGGAGGAAGATTAACCAGGGTCCAAACGTGGTTATCTTGCATGGATTTCATTTCCACTTTTGAAGCTTCAAGCTGATGTTAGTCCAATGTGTCGTCATTATTGTTCTTAATTTGCTATGTTTAGTTATAATAATGATTGGATTACGTTGCATTTTCACGAGTTTTTATGTTTTGAGGTACCGTGAGCTTAATGAGCTAAAAATGGAGTTTTTATGAAGAGCTGGAAGCTGCTGGTACAGGGATCGAGAATCGAGCGGGAACGAGTGAAGACTTAGAAGAAAATAAAGAAAAGTTCCTGAAATGAAGACCTGGGCGGTACGCCCAGAAGTGAAGAAACCAGGGCGGTACGCCCTAAAGTTTAGAGAAGCGGCCGAGTTTTACAATCCGGGCGGTACGCCCAGAATCCCATATTTTGGGGCGGTACGCCCCGAATTGGTCGTCAGAAGATTTTTCTAGGGTTTAGTATTTAAACTTGGTTGTAAAGTTATTAGACTTATCTCTCATTATTGTGCGACCAGAGCTTGAGGATTTTCGACTTTTCCACCATTGTTGAGGATTTTGAAGTTTTGCAATCATTCGGTACATTACTTTTATGCAATCTTTTGGTATAATCATGTCTGTTTCACTAGCCATGTCTGGCTAATCACCAACCGCTTTTGGTGATTGGTTGGCAAATTCGTTCTATGACTAATCCATTGCTAAACTAGTTGTTCCGGAATACTTGCTACCGTTGAACACCCGCATGCTAAATTGTTTAATCTAACTAGTAACCTAGGGTTTTAGTGGTCCACTGTTTATTGATCTAGCACTTTCTTGCGGCAGGACTAATCAGCCCATTAGGAAATTAGGTTATTAGGTCAAGGAAGCAATTGGGGGGCATGTCTATGTGTCACTAGTTAGTAATTAGGTTTGTTTAGATCGGTAGCCAACCAGGATCCAGAAGTGGTTAGATTTGTCTCATTTGAATTAAATCAATTTTCTAGGTTAAAGTTAGTTACTTTGTTAGTTAAAACATTCAAACAATTCAAAACAGCTAAGTGGCAAAATAGGTAATTTTAGGTTAATCAGTAATTTTAGTTAATTTAGTTAATCAGTTAATCAATTTCCACATATTCCCTTGGTTCGATAACCCTAGCTTCCACTACTACAAATTTAATCTAAGTTGGGGATTTGAAACGGCCTGACAAACCGTTATCACAAGCCATTTGTCAGATTCCGGATCTGATAATCCAGCTTTGAAGTTCGGAGGCTCATTGAGATCTCCTGATACGTTATCCTCGGATTCGACTAGACCAATCCATCTATCCGGATTACGTATGACCCTTTCGGATCTACGAAGTGGAATCGCAACATCATCGACTTGAGGTTCATCTCTTTGAACATTCCCCCCCCCCCCAAGTTGATGATTGCTAGTTGTTTCAGAAGGTGACACATCTTCTAGTAGTTCTACAATTCTCCCACTGTTCTCTTGAGCTATAAAATTCTTTTCAAAGAATTCAGCATATCGAGCAACACGAACAGTGTTTTCTGAAGAATTATAGAAATAGTAACCCATTGTTTCCTTTGGGTATCCCACGAAGATGCACTTAGTAGTCCTGGGTTGTAGTTTGTCAGGCGTATCACGCTTCACAAGTGCCTCACATCCCCAGACTCTTAAGTAAGACAACACAGGGACTTCTCCATGCCATAATTGATATGGTGTCTTTTCAACCTTCTTGGTTGGAACCATATTTAGAACGCGTACAGCGGTTTCAAGAGCAAAATCCCAAAATGATAATGGGAGAGTTGTAAGGTTCATCATCGACCTCACCATCTCTAGTAAGGTACGATTCCTCCTTTCAGATACTCCATTATGCTGAGGAGTATAAGGAGGAGTAAGCTGTTGGACAATTCCACACGCTTTAAGATAATCCTTAAACTCTTGGCTTAAGTATTCTCCACCACGATCCGATCGAAGGATCTTGATGGTCTTACCGAGTTGATTTTCAACTTCGTTCTTAAACTCTTTGAATGTTTCAAATACCTCATGTTTATGTTTAAGCAAGTAAACATAACCATAACGGCTGAAATCATCCGTGAAAGTCACGAAGTAGCTAGCACCTTTTCTTGACACATGTCTAAATGGGCCACATACATCGGTATGGATGAGTCCAAGTAGCTCTTTTGCCCTTTGCGGCTTGTTCGGAAAGGGTTTTCTAGTCATCTTTCCTGAGATACAGGAAACGCATTGATCAAATGATTCATCATTTGATTGTAAGATCCCTTCACGTTGAAGTCTTAACTAACACGGAAGAGGTAGATTGGGGGCACATGGAAAGATTGAGTGCCACCTCCAAGAGGCTTGCTCAGAATGGAAGACGATCGAGATCCGCCTCGGTTAAATCTATCGACTATGAGGCAGAAGAACAAATAGAGAAACTCCGCCAACAGACGCTTCTATTGGAGAAACAGGTAGCGCAAATGAAGTTGGGGGGAGCATCAGAAGAGGTAAAGGCAAGTGCACAAATTCCGGTGTGCACGGGTTGTGGTGATTTGGGCCATCTCGTTGATTCATGTTCCATCATGGTGCAGCAGAGTGAAGATGTCAACTATGTGCAAGGAGCCATGAACTCCAACGCCTACCATCCTAACCTTCGCAATCATCCAAATTTCAGGTATGATAATGCTAATAATCAATTGAATCCTGACTTTCAAGGTTCTAATGTGCAGGGTGGAGCTCGAACGCAATATCAAGGCCTACAATCCGGGTATAATCAAGGGGGCTACCAACGGAACACCTACACTCCAGGTGGAAATCCGCCCCAAAGGAGCTACCAACAAGCTCAACCGAATCCGGAAGATGGGATGCAAGCTCAATTTGCCGCCTTGATGGAGAAAATGAACTCACTCGTAGATGGTCAAAAGCAGCTATTCGATGAGCAAAGACAGTTATCCGCCAGCCACAGACAGTTGACCGACAAAGTTCAAGGGTTCGATAGGAGGTTCGAGCTCCAAGATAAGACAATGGGAGCTGTGCAGAAACAATTGGGTCAACTAGCTGCTGAAAATTCAAGAAGAGAGCCAGGTAAGTTACCTAGTGATACTAACATTAATCCAGCTCACCAAGCTTCTACTTCAGGTGTCAAGACTGTCCGAGGAGTTCCTATTAGTGCAATCAACACGTTGGTAGATGATGACTCAAGTGATGTTGAGGAAGAGTTCGAAGAGTTGAAGACACCTTTGATTCCGGTTAAGATTGGAGAGTTCTCAACCAACAAGGCATTGTTGGACTTTGGAGCATCGGTGAGTGTTCTTCCAAGTAGTATCTGTGAGCAATTTCAGTTGGGTGACGTGCAAGAGGTCAAGACAAAGGTGGTATTTGCGGATGGATCATCAAAGAAACCACGAGGTATGTTGAGGGGTGTGGTTGTTCAAGTTGGTGAATTTTACTATCCCGAGGACTTCTTGGTAATTGATTATGAGGATACGGGACATCAACCAAGGATCATACTTGGAAGACCATTCTTGTCCACCGCAAACACACAAATTGATTGCAGAGCGAGTACATGTACAATGCAGTTTGGTAGCCGGGTATTATCTTTAAATTTATTTAATCATGTTTTTAAATATTCGGTTATTAATACTATTCCAAAACTGTTTGCTACTGACAAGTGTCCTCCTAGTAAAATAGAGAAGGATACAATGGAAGGTGATTTTGTGGTTGACAGGTTGCAAGTGGAGGTTGATGAACTCAAGTGTGGGGATACCGGTGACCCGGTAGACGTTGATTCGGGGGAGCTGAAGGATGCTAAAAACGGGCGCAAACCACGAGAGAAAGTGACGAGATCGAAGGCTCAGATTGGGGGTGAAGGAAAAGCTAATATAAAAAATGAAGATGGTCGAGGTGCAGTGAAAATGAAGGATGAGGAAAATGGTGAAGTTAGTGGATGGATTCGAGATGGCAAGTTCGAGTTTACAAAGAATCAGTTCACTGAGCTGAAAAATTGGAGAGAATCATGTTTTTAAACCTCCGTGAAAGGGAAGTACGGTCTGGCTGAAGACCTTAAAAACTTAGCGCTAACTGGGAGGCAACCCAACGGTTTGTTTTCTTTTGATTTTCGTGTGTGTTCGTAGTTTTTGTTAGATTTTACATTTTTGGTGTGTTTTCAGGAAATCGGGGAAGCTCGGGAATGAAAATTGTGTTGTTTACCGCGTTTCAGATTTTTGGAATTCACGATCTAGCATGAGAGGGTGTTGACACGACTTCCGAGGAGCTTTTCACGATGATATCAGGGGAGTGTGTTCCAACTTGTTCTTTTTCTTTATTTATTTATTTTCTTTTATTTATTTTTGCATTATATTTTTCTTTTTATTTTTCTCGTTCGTGTCTGTATCTTCGTCATGTGCGTGTTTCCTATCACATTGAGGGCAATGTCGATCTTAAGTGTGGGGAGGGGGACAGGACGTCAGTTTTATTTTTAATTTTAGTGGTTTTTTTTTATTTTTAGGTAGTTGTGTTTATTTTGAAAAAACAAAAGAAAAAAAGTAAAAAAAACATCAAAAATCCAAAAAGATTTTTCATTTTTTGAGTAATTTTTAGTTTAAGTGTTTGAGTCAAATCTGTTTTGGGATAATTGCCGGTACATGGAAGATGATAGTACAATTGGGAGTCGATTTTCAAAAATAAAAATAAAGAAAGAATAAGGAAAAGTGGTAGGAAAAGGAGAGAATGGAAAATGTATCTAACTTGTGATGTGTCGGTAGGCCCAACTGATTTAGTAAAGCTTAATTATCCCATTGTGTTTATTTTGTATAAATATGTAAATAATTAGTCTGCTAGTGGGTTCCCATTTTAGGAGTTAGAGTGAGATTGAAACTGATGATTAGGAGGAAAAGGACCTTTTTAAATTAGAAACTTATATATCCTCAGAATAACATGGCACGTTATGATCTTTTTGCGAAAGCAAATCCGAGAAATAACGGCGCCCCATTCTTTCATATTTGAGCATATTAGGTAATAAGGCTATGTTTGGGATTCCATTTCAAAATGACTTTTGGCTTTTGGAGGAGGCAAAAAGTCAAAAATACCCCTCCAAAAGCTAATAAGTCACAACATTGTGGCTTTTTGCTGCTTTTGGAGGGGCATTTTTGACTTTTTGCCTCCTCCAAAAGCCAAAAGTCATTTTCAAATGGAATCCCAAACATGCCCTAAGCGGTTAATGAATTAGAGTGAAGGGACAAAATACTCACGTACGAACTAAGGATAGTATCCCGTGGTAAGTGCCTCTGATGATGTTCCGGATCTCGCGGGCAAAACACTCACGTATGATTTCGGGGGTAAGACCTTGTGAAAGAATGCCTCTGATGATGTCCGTTGGTAAGTATAGTTAAAATTAACCAACTATAAAAAAAATGAAAAAAAAAATGAAAAAAAAAGAGAGAAAAAGAAAAAAAATAGAAAGAAATAGTAGAGAAATAAATGCTTAACAACTTCATTCATCCATTTAAATCCACCATTCTTGGGATATATGAGTATCTGGTTTAACTAGGGTGGGGAAAATATAAATAATCCATCTTTATTACCCTTTACTTTGACCGAATATGAGTCGGGATTAGATTGAGCTAGAATTTTCTGAATGTGGGACACATAGGCAGACTGATACAAATATTCGGTAATTTATATAAACACTTTGGGGGCTCAAAGATCAGTGGTTGGGTTTAGTCGGACAGAAATATCGGCAATTGCAGTTAGTATATGTGATTACATCTTGGAATGTGGAATTGAATTGGTTGATAAATATTAAATTGTTGAATGATTTGAAATTGATTTCCCGATTATGATTCCATGGCAGTTTTTCCGAGACGGAAAAAGTCAAGTGTGGGGATGTGATGTTAGTCCAATGTGTCGTCATTATTGTTCTTAATTTGCTATGTTTAGTTATAATAATGATTGGATTACGTTGCATTTTCACGGGTTTTTATGTTTTGAGGTACCGTGAGCTTAATGAGCTAAAAATGGAGTCTTTATGAAGAGTTGGAAGCTGCTGGTACAGGGATCGAGAATCGAGCGGGAACGAGTGAAGACTTAGAAGAAAATGAAGAAAAGTTCCTGAAATGAAGACCTGGGCGGTACGCCCAGAAGTGAAGAAACCAGGGCGGTACGCCCTAAAGTTTAGAGAAGCGGCCGAGTTTTACAATCCGGGCGGTACGCCCAGAATCCCACATTTTGGGGCGGTACGCCCCGAATTGGTCGTCAGAAGATTTTGATTAGGGTTTAGTATTTTAAACTTGGTTGTAAAGTTTTTAGACTTATCTCATCATTATTGTGCGACCAGAGCTTGAGGATTTTACGAATTTTCCACCATTGTTTGAGAGATTTTGAAGTTTTGCAATCATTCGGTACATTACTTTTATGCAATCTTTTAGTATAATCATGTTTGTTTCATTAGCCATGTCCGGCTAATCACCACTAACCGCTTTTGGTGATTGGTTGGCGAAATTCGTTCTATGACTAATCCATTGCTAAACTAGTTGTTCCGGAATACTTGCTACCGTTGAACACCCGCATGCGAAATTGTTTAATTTAACTAGTAACCTAGGGTTTTAGTGGTCCACTGTTTATTGATCTAGCACTTTCTTGCGGCAGGACTAATCAGCCCATTAGGAAATTAGGTTATTAGGTCAAGGAAGCAATTGGGGGGCATGTCTATGTGTCACTAGTTAGTAATTAGGTTTGTTTAGATCGGTAGCCAACCAGGATCCAGAAGTGGTTAGATTTGTCTCATTTGAATTCAATCAATTTTCTAGGTTAAAGTTAGTTACTTTGTTAGTTAAATCATCCCAACAATTCAAAACAGCTAAGTGGCAAAATAGGTAATTTTAGGTTAATCAGTAATTTTAGTTAATTTAGTTAATCAGTTAATCAATTTCCACATATTCCCTTGGTTCGATAACCCTAGCTTCCACTACTACAAAATTAATCTAAGTTGGGGATTTGAAACGGCCTGACAAACCGTTATCAAATTGGCGCCGTTGCCGGGGAATTAGTGCGCTTTTTGATTAGTTGATTTTTTATTTGCATTTTTAGTTAATTTTTCAAAAAAATTCAAAAAATCCAAAAATAGTGTTTTTATTCCAGTAATTAATTTCTGCATCTAAAAAAAAATAATAAAATAAAAAATTTAATTTTTTCCGAAATCAATTTCTGGGCGGTACGCCTGGAAATCTTCATTCCTGGGCGGTACGCCTTGGACTTTTTTTCACAGAAAGTTTTCAAGATTTTTGACCATCCAAGTTTCGATTTTTTCTGTTCTATTGCATTAATTACACCCCCTGGAACAGTGCTGCGTAATTTGTTTGCTATTTTGTGACTGTTTTTGCAGGTTTTAGGTGATTGTGCATGCATACGCGGCATTCCCGCAAGACCTCTCCGTTGATCTACAATCCAGAAATTGAGAGAACAGCTCGGCAGAACCGAGCAGAACAGAGAAACCGAAGAGCCATGGAGGGCCAAATCCAAATCCCAATCAACCGAACCAACATCCACCAAAACCCAAATCCCAACCAAAACCCGAACCCAAATGATAACCTTAATCAAGACCACCACCAGCCACAAAATCAACCACCAAATGCACCCGAAAACCCCGCCATGCCACAAAACATCCCTCCCATCCAAACCCCACCATTTCGGGTACACGGGCACAATTCGCTCCCATCATTGTCCCCGAAATCCTCACACCATGATGAGGAAGGTTATCACTATCGGGTTAGGTATCCAGAACAACCCACCTTCCGCGAGGCACCACAACCACCCATATTCCGCCAGGCCCCACAACAACAACCCCCACCACAACCATTCCGACAAGCTAACCAACCCCAATTCCGACAAAACCCAGTGTATGAGGAACAGGATTGGCAAAGACAAGAGGAGCAGTGGGGGCAAGACGGATATGATCAAAATGAAGATGACGACGGATATGGGTACGATGCGGAGCCACCACATGAGGTACCACGGAATCGGGCACGAGCTCCACAGCCCCATGTTGCACCACAAATGCCACGCGCTCCTCCGCCAAGAGGAGTGCCCCAATTCAATCAAAACCATGGGGGAGCTCGTATTCAAGTGGAAGGTGGAGTCCCAAGACTCGTGGTGACTCCACCGGTTCAAGGGGTAGCTGCTCATTTTAAACCAGTAGTTGTCCCGAGCGCATCAGCAGTGGTCACCCCGATTGGCGCTAACCGAAGAGCGTTTGAGGTCCGACCTCAATATCTGAGTCACTTGCCTGAATTCTACGGGAAGAGAACCGAGGAACCCTATCATCACATACACTCGTTCGAGTCCATTTGCATTCCCATTGGGGCAACGGGGTTCACCACAGAGGATGTAAAGCTGATGCTTTTCCCATACACTCTCAAAGATCGGGCGAGGAGATGGTTCGAAAGTTTGCCCGCTGGGAGTATCTTTACTTGGGCCCAAATGCAAGAAGTGTTCCTTGAGGAATACTACCCGATGAGCAAGACAAGTGAAGTCAAAGAGGAGATCCGATCCTTCCAGCAACACACCGGGGAACCATTTCACGAGGCATTTAACCGGTTCAAGGACTTATTGCGCAAATGCCCACATCATGGGATTGACACATGGGATCTAATCAAGTCCTTCTATGATGGCCTCCTTCCAGAAGATATCCGAGATTTGAACTCCATCAGCAATGGAACTTTCTTAACTAACACGGAAGAGGTTGATTGGGGGCACATGGAAAGATTGAGCGCCACATCCAAGAGGCTTGCTCAGAACGGAAGACGATCGAGATCCGCCTCGGTCAAATCTGTTGACTATGAGGCAGAAGAACGAATCGAGAAACTCCGTCAGCAGACGCTCCTATTGGAGAAACAGGTAGCGCAAATGAAGTTGGGAGGAGCACCAGAAGAGGTAAAGGCAAGTGCACAAATTCCGGTGTGCACGGGTTGTGGTGATTTGGGCCATCTCGTTGATTCATGTTCCATCGTGGTGCAGCAAAGTGAAGATGTCAACTATGTGCAAGGAGCCATGAACTCCAACGCCTACCATCCTAACCTTCGCAATCATCCAAATTTCAGGTATGGTAATGCTAATAATCAATTGAATCCTAACTTTCAAAGTTCTAATGTGCAGGGTGGAGCTCCAATGCAATATCAAGGCCTACAACCCGGGTACAATCAAGGGGGCTACCAACGGAACACCTACACTCAAGGTGGAAATCCGCCCCAAAGGAGCTACCAACAAGCTCAACCGACATCCGGAAGATGGGATGCAAGCGCAATTTGCCGCCTTGATGGAGAAAATGAACTCACTCGTAGATGGTCAAAAGCAGCTATTCGATGAGCAAAGACAGTTATCCGCCAGCCACAGACAGTTGACCGACAAAGTTCAAGGGTTCGATAGGAGGTTCGAGCTCCAAGATAAGACAATGGGAGCTGTGCAGAAACAATTGGGTCAACTAGCTGCTGAAAATTCAAGAAGAGAGCCAGGTAAGTTGCCTAGTGATACTAACATTAATCCAGCTCACCAAGCTTCTACTTCAGGTGTCAAGAATGTCCGAGGAGTTCCTATTAGTGCAATCAACACGTTGGTAGATGATGACTCAAGTGATGTTGAGGAAGAGTTCGAAGAGTTGAAGACACCATTGATTCCGGTTAAGATTGGAGAGTTCTCAACCAACAAGGCATTGTTGGACTTTGGAGCATCGGTGAGTGTTCTTCCAAGTAGCATCTGTGAGCAATTTCATTTGGGTGACGTGCAAGAGGTCAAAACAAAGGTGGTATTTGCGGATGGATCATCAAAGAAACCACGAGGTATGTTGAGGGGTGTGGTTGTTCAAGTTGGTGAATTTTACTATCCCGAGGACTTCTTGGTAATTGATTATGAGGATACGGGACATCAACCAAGGATCATACTTGGAAGACCATTCTTGTCCACCGCAAACACACAAATTGATTGCAGAGCAAACACATGTACAATGCAGTTTGGTAGCCGGGTATTATCTTTAAATTTATTTAATCATGTTTTTAAATATTCGGTTATTAATACTATTCCAAAATTGTTTGCTACTGACAAGTGTCCTCCTAGTAAAATAGAGGAGGATACAATGGAAGGTGATTTTGTGGTTGACAGGTTGCAAGTGGAGGTTGATGAACTCAAGTGTGGGGATACCGGTGACCCGGTAGACGTTGATTCGGGGGAGCTGAAGGATGCTAAAAACGGGCACAAACCACGAGAGAAAGTGACGAGATCGAAGGCTCAGATTGGGGGTGAAGGAAAAGCTGATATAAAAAATGAAGATGGTCGAGGAGCAGTGAAAATGAAGGATGAGGAAAATGGTGAAGTTAGTGGATGGATTCGAGATGGCAAGTTCGAGTTTACAAAGAATCAGTTCACTGAGCTGACAAATTGGAGAGAATCATGTTTTTAAACCTCCGTGAAAGGGAAGTACGGTCTGGCTGAAGACCTTAAAAACTTAGCGCTAACTGGGAGGCAACCCAGCGGTAAGTTTGTTTTTCATTTTTGTATTTTTCGTAGTGTTGTTATGTAGTTTTGTGTTTTTCAGGATTCTGGATCAGTTTTTCGGTGATGTTTTACAAGAAATCAGGAGATTTAGTGTCCAGGAATGTTCAAGATTAGAATTGATATTGGAACCGCGTGTCTGGTAGAAATTTAGAATTCTGGAGCTAGCATAGAGAAAGATGTCTAAGTACTACGAAACTTTTAAGGAGCTTTCTTCAACAAAGAGTGATCAGGGCGAGTACGCCCCAGTTCTTCAAGGTTCTGGTCGGTTACGTCTTTGGAGTGTTGGCAGATTTATTTGTTTTTTATCTTATCTCTGATCACTTGTATGTTTTCTATTTCTATTTATTTTTATTTCTTTGTTTTGTATTCTTCGTTTATTTTTTGTGCGTTGTTTCTTATGCTTCACATTGAGGGCAATGTCGATCTTAAGTGTGGGGAGGGGGACAAGACGTCAGTTTTATTTTTAATTTTAGTAGTTTTTTTATATTTTTAGGTAGTTGTGTTTATTTTGAAAAAAAAAAGAAAAAAAGTAAAAAAACATCAAAAAATCCAAAAAGATTTTTCATTTTTTGAGTCATTTTTAGTTTTAAGTGTTTGAGTCAAATCTGTTTTGGGAAAATTGCCGGTACATGGAAAATGATAGTACAATTGGGAGTCGATTTTCAAAAATAAAAATAAAGAAAGAAAAGGGAAAAGTGGTAAGAAAAGGAGAGAATGGAAAATATATCTAATTTGTGATGTGTCGGTAGGCCCAACTGATTTAGTAAAGCTTAATTATCCCTTGGTGTTTATTTTGTATAAATATGTAAATAAATTAGCTTGCTAGTGGGTTCCCATTTTAGGAGTTAGAGTGAGATTGAAACTGATGATTAGGAGGAAAAAGACCTTTTTAGATTAGAGACTTATATATCCTCAGAATAACCTGGCACGTTATGATCTTTTTGCGAAAGCAAATCCGAGAAATAACGGCGCCCCATTTTTCCATCTTTTGAGCATATTAGGTAATAAATTGGTTAATGAATTAGAGTGAAGGGACAAAATACTCACGTACGAACTAAGGATAGTATCCCGTGGTAGAGTGCCTCTGATGATGTTCCGGATCTCGCGGGCAAAACACTCACGTATGATTTCGGGGGTAAGACCTTGTGAAAGAATGCCTCTGATGATGTCCGTTGGTAAGTATAGTTAAAATTAACCAACTATAAAAAAAATGAAAAAAAAAAGAAAAAAAAGAGAAAAAGAAAAGAAAAAAAATAGAAAGAAATCAGTAGTCAAATAAATGCTCAAGCAACTTCATTATCCATTCAAATCCATCATTCTTGGGATATATGAGTATCTAGTTTAACTAGGGTGGGGAAAATATAAATAATACATCTTTATTACCCTTTACTTTGACCGAATATGAGTCGGGATTAGATTGAGCTAGAATTTTCTGAATGTGGGACACATAGGCAGGTTGATACAAATATTCGGTAATTTATATAAACACTTTGGGGGCTCAAAGATCAGTGGTTGGGTTTAGTCGGATAGAAATATCGGCGATTGCAATTAGTATATATGAATACATTTTGGAATGTGGAATTGAATTGGTTGATAAATATTAAATTGTTGAATGATTTTGAAATTGATTTCCCGATTATGATTCCATGGCAGTTTTTCCGAGACGGAAAAAGATAAGTGTGGGGATGTGATGTTAGTCCAATGTGTCGTCATTATTGTTCTTAATTTGCTATGTTTAGTTATAATAATGATTGGATTACGTTGCATTTTCATGGGTTTTTATGTTTTGAGGTACCGTGAGCTTAATGAGCTAAAAATGGAGTTTTTATGAAGAACTGGAAGCTGCTGGTACAGGGATCGAGAATCGAGCGGGAACGAGTGAAGACTTAGAAGAAATTGAAGAAAGTTCCTGAGATCCAGATCTGGGCGGTACGCCCAGAAGTGAAGAAACCAGGGCGGTACGCCCTAAAGTTTAGAGAAGCGGCCGAAGTTTACAATCCGGGCGGTACGCCCAGAATCCCACATTTTGGGGCGGTACGCCCCGAATTGGTCGTCAGAAGATTTTAGATTAGGGTTTAGTATTTAAACTTGTTTGTGAAGTTTAGTTAGAATCCATCTATCATTCCTGTGCGACCAGAGGGCTTGAGGATTTACGAATTTTCAACCTTTGTTGAGGAGTTCTTTGAAGTATTGCAATCATTCGGTAACATTTCTTTAATGCAATCTTTTATTATAATCATGTTTGTTTCATTAGCCATGTCCGGCTAATCACCACTAACCGCTTTTGGTGATTGGTTGGCGAAATCGTTCTATGACTAATCAATTGCTAAACTAGTTGTTCCGGAATACTTGCTACCGTTGAACACCCGCATGCGAAATTGTTTAATTTAACTAGTAACCTAGGGTTTTAGTGGTCCACTGTTTATTGATCTAGCACTTTCTTGCGGCAGGACTAATCAGCCCATTAGGAAATTAGGTTATTAGGTCAAGGAAGCAATTGGGGGGCATGTCTATGTGTCACTAGTTAGTAATTAGGTTTGTTTAGATCGGTAGCCAACCAGGATCCAGAAGTGGTTAGATTTGTCTCATTTGAATTCAATCAATTTTCTAGGTTAAAGTTAGTTACTTTGTTAGTTAAATCACCCCAACAATTCAAAACAGCTAAGTGGCAAAATTAGGTAATTTTAGGTTAATCAGTAATTTTAGTTAATTTAGTTAATCAGTTAATCAATTTCCACATATTCCCTTGGTTCGATAACCCTAGCTTCCACTACTACAAAATTTAATCTAAGTTGGGGATTTGAAACGGCCTGACAAACCGTTATCA
>JBCNJP010010320.1:0-22906 GCA_039602395.1 Deinandra increscens subsp. villosa | reverse complement strand
TTGTGGATCCTGTTCTAGCCGCACCCCTTAACGGTATAAACTCCGTTAGTGGTTATTTGGGGGTGTGACAAATAAGTTGTGTTTAGGACCAATGATGGCCCAATAAGGTGTGTTTAGTAGGGCAGTGAGGGTCGGTTGGGACTAATAAGTCCTAGTAAGGTGTGTTTAGGACCAATAAGTTGTGTTTAGGACCAATGATGGCCCAATATTGTGTGTTTAAGGGCAATGAGGGTCAGTTGGGACCACTGAGTCCCAATAAGGTGTGTATATAACCAATAAGTTGTGTTTACGACCAATTATGGCCTAATAAGGTGTCTTTAGTTGGGACCAGTGAGTCCCACTAATGTGTGTATATAACCAATACGTTATGCTTAGGACCAATGATGGCACAATAAAGTGTGTTTACGGACAATGAGGGTTAGTTGGGACAATGAGTCCCAATAAGGTGTGTATATAACCAATAAGTTGTGTTTACGACCAATTATGGCCTAATAAGGTGTCTTTAGTTGGGACCATTGAGTCCCACTAATGTGTGTATATAACCAATACGTTGTGCTTAGGACCAATAATGGCACAATAAAGTGTGTTTAGGGACAATGAGGGTTAGTTGGGACCAATGAGTCCCAATAAAGTGTGTATATAACCAATAAGTTGTGTTTACGACCAATTATGGCCCAATAAGGTGTGTTTAGTTGGGAACAATGAGTCCCACTAATGTGTGTATATAACCAATACTTTGTGTTTAGGACCAATAATGGCACAATAAAGTGTGTTTAGGGACAATGAGGGTCAGTTGGGACCAATGAGTCCTAATACGGTGTGTATATAACCAATAAGTAGTGTTTACGACCAATGATGGGCCAATAATGTGTGTTTAAGGGCAATGAGGGTCATTTGGGACCAATGAGTCCCAATAAAGTGTGTATATAACCAATAAGTTGTGTTTACGACCAATTATAGCCTAATAAGGTTTGTTTAGTTGGGACCAATGAGTCCCACTAAGGTGTGTATATAACCAATACGTTTTGTTTAGGACAAATGATGGCCCAATAAGGTGTGTTTAGGGCAATGAGGGTTAGTTGGGACCAATGAGTCCCAATAAGGTGTGTATATAACCAATAAGTTGTGTTTACGACCAATTATGGCCCAATAAGGTGTGTTTAGTTGGGACTAAGGAGTCCCACTAAGGTGTGTATATAACCAATAAGGTGTGTTTAGGACCAATGATGGCCCAATAAGGTGTGTTTAGTAGGGCAATGAGGGTCGGTTGGGACCAATAAGTCCTAGTAAGGTGTGTATATAACCAATAAGTTGTGTTTTGGACCAATGATGGCCGAATAATGTGTGTTTAAGGGCAATGGGGGTCAGTTGGGACCAATGAGTCCCAATAAAGTGTGTATATAACCAATAAGTTGTGTTTACGACCAATTATGGCCCAATAAGGTGTGTTTAGTTGGGACCAATGAGTCCCACTAATGTGTGTGTATAACCAATACTTTGTGTTTAGGACCAATGATGGCACAATAAAGTGTGTGTAGGGACAATGAGGGTCAGTTGGGACCAATGAGTCCTAATAAGGTTTGTATATAACCAATAAGTTTTGTTTAGGACCAATGATGGGCCAATAATGTGTGTTTAAGGGAAATGAGGGTCATTTGGGACCAATGAGTCCTAATAAAATGTTTATATAACCAATAAGTTGTGTTTACGACCAATTATGGCCCAATAAGGTGTGTTTAGTTGGGACCAATGAGTCCCACTAATGTGTGTATATAACCAATACGTTGTGTTTAGGACAAAGGATGGCACAATAAAGTGTGTTTAGGGACAATGAGGGTTAGTGGGGACCAATGAGTCCTAATAAGGTGTGTATATAACCAATAAGTTCTGTTTAGGACCAAGTATGGCCTAATAAGGTTTGCTTAGTTGGGACCAACGAGTCCCACTAAGGTGTGTATATAACTAATACATTTTGTTTAGGACAAATGATGGCCCAATAAGGTGTGTTAAGGGAAATGAGGGTTAGTTGGGACCAATGAGTCCCAATAATGTGTGTATATAACCAATAAGTTGTGTTTACGACCAATTATGGCCCAATAAGGTGTGTCTAGTTGGGACTAATGAGTCCCACTAAGGTGTGTATATAACCAATAAGTTGTGTTTAGGACCAATGATGGCCCAATAAGGTGTGTTTAGTAGGGCAGTGAGGGTCGGTTGGGACTAATAAGTCCTAGTAAGGTGTGTTTAGGACCAATAAGTTGTGTTTAGGACCAATGATGGCCCAATATTGTGTGTTTAAGGGCAATGAGGGTCAGTTGGGACCACTGAGTCCCAATAAGGTGTGTATATAACCAATAAGTTGTGTTTACGACCAATTATGGCCTAATAAGGTGTCTTTAGTTGGGACCAGTGAGTCCCACTAATGTGTGTATATAACCAATACGTTGTGCTTACGACCAATTATGGCCCAATAAGGTGTGTTTAGTTGGGACCAATGAGTCCCACTAATGTGTGTGTATAACCAATACTTTGTGTTTAGGACCAATGATGGCACAATAAAGTGTGTGTAGGGACAATGAGGGTCAGTTGGGACCAATGAGTCCTAATAAGGTTTGTATATAACCAATAAGTTTTGTTTAGGACCAATGATGGGCCAATAATGTGTGTTTAAGGGAAATGAGGGTCATTTGGGATCAATGAGTCCTAATAAAATGTTTATATAACCAATAAGTTGTGTTTACGACCAATTATGGCCCAATAAGGTGTGTTTAGTTGGGACCAATGAGTCCCACTAATGTGTGTATATAACCAATACGTTGTGTTTAGGACAAAGGATGGCACAATAAAGTGTGTTTAGGGACAATGAGGGTTAGTGGGGACCAATGAGTCCTAATAAGGTGTGTATATAACCAATAAGTTCTGTTTAGGACCAAGTATGGCCTAATAAGGTTTGCTTAGTTGGGACCAACGAGTCCCACTAAGGTGTGTATATAACTAATACATTTTGTTTAGGACAAATGATGGCCCAATAAGGTGTGTTTAGGGAAATGAGGGTTAGTTGGGACCAATGAGTCCCAATAATGTGTGTATATAACCAATAAGTTGTGTTTACGACCAATTATGGCCCAATAAGGTTTGTCTAGTTGGGACTAATGAGTCCCACTAAGGTGTGTATATAACCAATAAGTTGTGTTTAGGACCAATGATGGCCCAATAAGGTGTGTTTAGTAGGGCAGTGAGGGTCGGTTGGGACTAATAAGTCCTAGTAAGGTGTGTTTAGGACCAATAAGTTGTGTTTAGGACCAATGATGGCCCAATATTGTGTGTTTAAGGGCAATGAGGGTCAGTTGGGACCACTGAGTCCCAATAAGGTGTGTATATAACCAATAAGTTGTGTTTACGACCAATTATGGACTAATAAGGTGTCTTTAGTTGGGACCAGTGAGTCCCACTAATGTGTGTATATAACCAATACGTTGTGCTTAGGACCAATGATGGCACAATAAAGTGTGTTTAGGGACAATGAGGGTTAGTTGGGACAATGAGTCCCAATAAGGTGTGTATATAACCAATAAGTTGTGTTTACGACCAATTATGGCCTAATAAGGTGTCTTTAGTTGGGACCATTGAGTCCCACTAATGTGTGTATATAACCAATACGTTGTGCTTAGGACAAATAATGGCACAATAAAGTGTGTTTAGGGACAATGAGGGTTAGTTGGGACCAATGAGTCCCAATAAAGTGTGTATATAACCAATAAGTTGTGTTTACGACCAATTATGGCCCAATAAGGTGTGTTTAGTTAGGAGCAATGAGTCCCACTAATGTGTGTATATAACCAATACTTTGTGTTTAGGACCAATAATGGCACAATAAAGTGTGTTTAGGGACAATGAGGGTCAGTTGGGACCAATGAGTCCTAATACGGTGTGTATATAACCAATAAGTAGTGTTTACGACCAATGATGGGCCAATAAGGTGTGTTTAGTTGGGACTAATGAGTCCCACTAAGGTGTGTATATAACCAATATGTTGGGAATTTCCGAGTTCGACGAGTTCGAGATTTGGTGTGATGAAACTCAACGTACCACTTACCGTTTGACCGTTTGCACAACATGCGGTGAAGTTCATGACTCGAGACTCTCATTAACCGAAGACATGGCAAAGTGACTTTATTATTTATTGTAACATTATGTATTTGTCACTAGTTACTAGTTGTTGGTTATTTACTAGTTTGCCATTGTTAGGTTAGTATATATAGTCTTTCTCATGTGAAAGACTAGTTATGAGTGAATGTATGAGTGAGAGAGCTTAGGACATGAATCTTTGAAGTTGTGTGGGTTCATGAACTCTTGTTCATGAACCTATAGCATGTGTGGGATAGGTAAACATGTAATCATTCGACTCCATATATGATTTCACTTATCTTCATCTTGTTTATCACTACTTCTATTTTATCCTCATCATCATCATCACATCTCAAACACCCAAGTAGAAGATCCGGTCCGTAATGTTCTTCCGGGTGTGTATATTTGTTCTACAAAGACGAAGCTCACAAAGTCACCGATCCGCTTCCGCTGTGCCATCGGGGTTTGGCTTGGCTCACCGACCCCGGTTTCTACAATTGGCATCAGAGCCATGGTCGAAGAAAACGCAACGATTCGGTTGGTTTCTTCAACTTTGTGTTATTGCTTGTTTTTGTAACAATAGAGATGTTTTTATCTTTTGAACTTTGGGTTTTTGTGTTAGAAATTGTCACACAAAATAATATGAGTTCTTGAGTTTCTTCAAACTCATCCCAAATGTTCATGTGTTTTCCCAGGATCTTCATGCTTGAAGATTGATAAATTAGTCATTTACTTGATTGATTTAATTGGAAAACAAATTAAAACCCAAAAAGGTGAATAGTGTAAGGATTGTAGCCATACCACTTTACTGACTTTGTGTAAAGTAGCAACCTTTTCATCACCTTTAGTCAACCACCCTACTTTTCTCTCTCATCACCTAAACACTCAACCTCTTTAATCAATTTGGCAGATTTGTTTTTGATTATTGTTTGTGTTTAAGTTAATTTATTTAACAAGTGATGAAGAACAAAAATCCTACGAGACTGCAGCTCGTTATCCAGATTTTTACGGGTTCTTATTTTTGAGAGAAAAGGTGTTTAACTATGTTGGCACTTGGGTTTTTATTAGCGAGTTCGAGATTCGGATTTCCGTCATGATATATGACGAGGGTTACGGTGATTAGATGGTCGCTGGTTCGTCGTTCATGTTCTGAGTTTTACACATCAAAAATCTCGATGGCTATGGGTTGAAAAATGGTGATAGTGACAGGTCACTAGGGTTTCGCATGAAGACAAAAGGATCAGAAGACAATTTACTTTTCTCTCTTGTCAACATCCACGTACTATGCATGTACGGACTACCCATTCCCTACCATGATTCCGGCTGAAAATCAAAGTTCCGAGGGAACTCATCCGGAAAAACCACAGCCACTTGCTAGTTCTGAGAACATTATTACCGGAATAACTTTCTGTGATAACCTAGCTTCCGAGATAACCCACCGGAAGAACTTTGTCCGACAGATCTGTTCCGAGGCAACCACACGAGACACCACCGCCACGCCTTGTTCCGAAGGAACTCGTGATGTTCCGAGGGAACACATGTTCCGAGTTAACAGTTCTGAAGGATATCAAAAGTTCCGGAGTAAACGATTCGTTCCGGAGTAACAACTTGTGTTCCGGAGTAAAACTGTTCTCCGATGGAAACCAGAAAACTTCCGGAGTAATCGTTATTGTTCCGGAGGAACTCAACGGAACGGAAATGTTCCGGAGTAAAACTGTTTGCTCAGTGGGAAACAAAAACCTCCGGAGTAACCTGTGAACCGACAAAGAAAACTTCCGGAGTAACTACTTGGTGTAACCGGAAAAGTTCCGGAGGAACTGAAAAGTTCCGGACCAACCACGAAACTTCCGGAGGAACACCTTTGTTCGCCGGTTCTTGCTTCTGTTCAACCTGTCTCGCCGGATCTCCAATTCTGGTCGTCCTTGGTCGCTGGAATCTGCCCAAACAGTCGATGGGCGGCTGCTGCTGCTAATGCATGTGTCTGTGTATTGTTTAGGGCACAAAGAGGAGACTCCTTGTATTTGGCAGGTTAATGATATCGAGTTGGGCCTGTTACAAACAACCAATTTGGGCCTGCTCCTTTCCTAATATTCGTCTGGGCTTGCTATTTCATTCAATAAACTGTTGGGCCAGACTTATATATTTGAAGACAATTGGGCAGAAAATTTAACAGTAATGTTACTGTTAAAATTTGAAGAAAATTACTACAAGTCTAACGGGTGCAAACCGTTAAATCCATTGCAACAAATTGGTGTACAACCAAGGTACACTTGTAGAATCAAACTTAATTTTCTTTTTGATACTTGCCTCGTTATAAGCAGACGTGTTTAGAAGCCGGTTCAAAATTGAAGAAAATATGCTAGTTTGAAAGTTTTTCTACATTGAAGAATTTGTTTGCTAATGTTGGATTGAGTTCTAGCTTTTGAAGAGTCCTTGAGCCATCGTTGATATGGTAAAAACAAAGGCAAAGTTAGAAGCTTATGACTTGTTGAGGTAATTTATTTGAAGTGGTACTATCTTTGAAGTGAAGCATCGGTTTGGTATTCACAAGACGGTTGAATTATGGAATTGAATCTCAAATTTATCCTTGATCCTTTATCTTGTTTACCTTTAACCACACTTAGGATGATGGTGCCATCCTTAAACGTAGTGTGTTTTGTTAAATTTTGGTAAACACCCTATGGGCTTTGCGGAAAAGGCTAGAAGAAGAACAACTCTTCTTCATAGGGGGAGCTTCACAAAGGAGAATGGTTAAATGAAAGATTTGAAATCGTATGAAGATTTTCTTGAAGTCAAGTTGCAAGAATACAAGAGAACCGATTGTCACAAGAGTTGAGTTGTTTATCCGCTTGTTCATCAACCAAATAGGGGGAGATTGTTGGGAATTTCCGAGTTCGACGAGTTCGAGATTTGGTGTGATGAAACTCAACGTACCACTTACCGTTTGACCGTTTGCACAACATGCGGTGAAGTTCATGACTCGAGACTCTCATTAACCGAAGACATGGCAAAGTGACTTTATTATTTATTATAACATTATGTATTTGTCACTAGTTACTTGTTGTTGGTTATTTACTAGTTTGCCATTGTTAGGTTAGTATATATAGTCTTTCTCATGTGAAAGACTAGTTATGAGTGAATGTATGAGTGAGAGAGCTTAGGACATGAATCTTTGAAGTTGTGTGGGTTCATGAACTCTTGTTCATGAACCTATAGCATGTGTGGGATAGGTAAACATGTAATCATTCGACTCCATATATGATTTCACTTATCTTCATCTTGTTTATCACTACTTCTATTTTATCCACATCATCATCATCACATCTCAAACACCCAAGTAGAAGATCCGGTCCGTAATGTTCTTCCGGGTGTGTATATTTGTTCTACAAAGACGAAGCTCACAAAGTCACCGATCCGCTTCCGCTGTGCCATCGGGGTTTGGCTTGGCTCACCGACCCCGGTTTCTACACAATAAGGTGTGTTTAGGACCAATGATGGCCCAATAAGGTGTGTTTAGTAGGGCAATGAGGGTCGGTTGGGACCAATAAGTCCTAGTAAGGTGTGTATATAACCAATAAGTTGTGTTTTGGACCAATGATGGCCAAATAATGTGTGTTTAAGGGCAATGGGGGTCAGTTGGGACCAATGAGTCCCAATAAAGTGTGTATATAACCAATAAGTTGTGTTTACGACCAATTATGGCCCAATAAGGTGTGTTTAGTTGGGACCAATAAGTCCCACTAATGTGTGTATATAACCAATACTTTGTGTTTAGGACCAATGATGGCACAATAAAGTGTGTGTAGGGACAATGAGGGTCAGTTGGGACCAATGAGTCCTAATAAGGTTTGTATATAACCAATAAGTTTTGTTTAGGACCAATGATGGGCCAATAATGTGTGTTTAAGGGCAATGAGGGTCATTTGGGACCAATGAGTCCTAATAAAATGTTTATATAACCAATAAGTTGTGTTTACGACCAATTATGGCCCAATAAGGTGTGTTTAGTTGGGACCAATGAGTCCCACTAATGTGTGTATATAACCAATACGTTGTGTTTAGGACAAAGGATGGCACAATAAAGTGTGTTTAGGGACAATGAGGGTTAGTCGGGACCAATGAGTCCTAATAAGGTGTGTATATAACCAATAAGTTCTGTTTAGGACCAAGTATGGCCTAATAAGGTTTGCTTAGTTGGGACCAATGAGTCCCACTAAGGTGTGTATATAACTAATACATTTTGTTTAGGACAAATGATGGCCCAATAAGGTGTGTTTAGGGAAATGAGGGTTAGTTGGGACCAATGAGTCCCAATAAAGTGTGTATATAACCAATAAGTTGTGTTTACGACCAATTATGGCCCAATAAGGTGTGTTTAGTTGGGACTAATGAGTCCCACTAATGTGTGTATATAACCAATAAGGTGTGTTTAGGACCAATGATGGCCCAATAAGGTGTGTTTAGTAGGGCAATGAGGGTCGGTTGGGACCAATAAGTCCTAGTAAGGTGTGTATATAACCAATAAGTTGTGTTTTGGACCAATGATGGCCGAATAATGTGTGTTTAAGGGAAATGGGGGTCAGTTGGGACCAATGAGTCCCAATAAAGTGTGTATATAACCAATAAGTTGTGTTTACGACCAATTATGGCCCAATAAGGTGTGTTTATTAGGGACCAATGAGTCCCACTAATGTGTGTATATAACCAATACTTTGTGTTTAGGACCAATGATGGCACAATAAAGTGTGTGTAGGGACAATGAGGGTCAGTTGGGACCAATGAGTCCTAATAAGGTTTGTATATAACCAATAAGTTTTGTTTAGGACCAATGATGGGCCAATAATGTGTGTTTAAGGGCAATGAGGGTTAGTTGGGACCAATGAGTCCCAATAAAGTGTGTATATAACCAATAAGTTGTGTTTACGACCAATTATGGCCTAATAAGGTGTGTTTAGTTGGGACCAATGAGTCCCACTAATGTGTGTATATAACCAATATGTTGTGTTTAGGACCAATGATGGCACAATAAAGTGTGTTTAGGGACAATGAGGGTCAGTTGGGACCAATGAGTCCTAATAAGGTGTGTATATAACCAATAAGTTGTGTTTTGGACCAATGATGGCCCAATAATGTGTGTTTAAGGGCAATGAGGGACAGTTGGGACCAATGAGTCCCAATAAAGTGTTCATATAACCAATAAGTTGTGTTTACGACCAATTATGGCCCAATAAGGTGTGTTTAGTTGGGACCAATGAGTCCCACTAATGTTTGTATATAACCAATACGTTGTGTTTAGGACCAAGGATGGCACAATAAATTGTGTTTAGGGACAATGAGGGTTAGTTGGGACCAATGAGTCCTAATAAGGTGTGTATATAACCAATAAGTTGTGTTTACGACCAATTATGGCCTAATAAGGTGTCTTTAGTTGGGACCATTGAGTCCCACTAATGTGTGTATATAACCAATACGTTGTGCTCAGGACCAATAATGGCACAATAAAGTGTGTTTAGGGACAATGAGGGTTAGTTGGGACAATGAGTCCTAATAAGGTGTGTATATAACCAATAAGTTGTGTTTACGACCAATTATGGCCTAATAAGGTTTGCTTAGTTGGGACCAATGAGTCCCACTAAGGTGTGTATATAACTAATACATTTTGTTTAGGACAAATGATGGCCCAATAAGGTGTGTTTAGGGCAATGAGGGTTAGTTGGGACCAATGAGTCCCAATAAAGTGTGTATATAACCAATAAGTTGTGTTTACGACCAATTATGGCCCAATAAGGTGTGTTTAGTTGGGAGCAATGAGTCCCCCTAATGTGTGTATATAACCAATACGTTGTGCTTAGGACCAATAATGGCACAATAAAGTGTGTTTAGGGACAATGAGGGTTAGTTGGGACCAATGAGTCCCAATAAAGTGTGTATATAACCAATAAGTTGTGTTTACGACCAATTATGGCCCAATAAGGTGTGTTTATTAGGGACCAATGAGTCCCACTAATGTGTGTATATAACCAATACTTTGTGTTTAGGACCAATGATGGCACAATAAAGTGTGTGTAGGGACAATGAGGGTCAGTTGGGACCAATGAGTCCTAATAAGGTTTGTATATAACCAATAAGTTTTGTTTAGGACCAATGATGGGCCAATAATGTGTGTTTAAGGGCAATGAGGGTTAGTTGGGACCAATGAGTCCCAATAAAGTGTGTATATAACCAATAAGTTGTGTTTACGACCAATTATGGCCCAATAAGGTGTGTTTAGTTGGGACCAATGAGTCCCACTAATGTGTGTATATAACCAATATGTTGTGTTTAGGACCAATGATGGCACAATAAAGTGTGTTTAGGGACAATGAGGGTCAGTTGGGACCAATGAGTCCTAATAAGGTGTGTATATAACCAATAAGTTGTGTTTTGGACCAATGATGGCCCAATAATGTGTGTTTAAGGGCAATGAGGGACAGTTGGGACCAATGAGTCCCAATAAAGTGTTCATATAACCAATAAGTTGTGTTTACGACCAATTATGGCCCAATAAGGTGTGTTTAGTTGGGACCAATGATTCCCACTAATGTGTGTATATAACCAATACGTTGTGTTTAGGACCAAGGATGGCACAATAAATTGTGTTTAGGGACAA
Organism: Deinandra increscens subsp. villosa; assembly: GCA_039602395.1. NCBI lineage: Eukaryota > Viridiplantae > Streptophyta > Magnoliopsida > Asterales > Asteraceae > Deinandra > Deinandra increscens. Next base: position 12,129 of record JBCNJP010010320.1, on the reverse strand, counting down.
TGAGGGTTAGTTGGGACCAATGAGTCCTAATAAGGTGTGTATATAACCAATAAGTTGTGTTTACGACCAATTATGGCCTAATAAGGTGTCTTTAGTTGGGACCATTGAGTCCCACTAATGTGTGTATATAACCAATACGTTGTGCTCAGGACCAATAATGGCACAATAAAGTGTGTTTAGGGACAATGAGGGTTAGTTGGGACAATGAGTCCTAATAAGGTGTGTATATAACCAATAAGTTGTGTTTACGACCAATTATGGCCTAATAAGGTTTGCTTAGTTGGGACCAATGAGTCCCACTAAGGTGTGTATATAACTAATACATTTTGTTTAGGACAAATGATGGCCCAATAAGGTGTGTTTAGGGCAATGAGGGTTAGTTGGGACCAATGAGTCCCAATAAAGTGTGTATATAACCAATAAGTTGTGTTTACGACCAATTATGGCCCAATAAGGTGTGTTTAGTTGGGAGCAATGAGTCCCACTAATGTGTGTATATAACCAATACGTTGTGCTTAGGACCAATAATGGCACAATAAAGTGTGTTTAGGGACAATGAGGGTTAGTTGGGACCAATGAGTCCCAATAAAGTGTGTATATAACCAATAAGTTGTGTTTACGACCAATTATAGCCCAATAAGGTGTGTTTAGTTAGGAGCAATGAGTCCCACTAATGTGTGTATATAACCAATACTTTGTGTTTAGGACCAATAATGGCACAATAAAGTGTGTTTAGGGACAATGAGGGTCAGTTGGGACCAATGAGTCCTAATACGGTGTGTATATAACCAATAAGTAGTGTTTACGACCAATGATGGGCCAATAAGGTGTGTTTAGTTGGGACTAATGAGTCCCACTAAGGTGTGTATATAACCAATATGTTGGGAATTTCCGAGTTCGACGAGTTCGAGATTTGGTGTGATGAAACTCAACGTACCACTTACCGTTTGACCGTTTGCACAACATGCGGTGAAGTTCATGACTCGAGACTCTCATTAACCGAAGACATGGCAAAGTGACTTTATTATTTATTGTAACATTATGTATTTGTCACTAGTTACTAGTTGTTGGTTATTTACTAGTTTGCCATTGTTAGGTTAGTATATATAGTCTTTCTCATGTGAAAGACTAGTTATGAGTGAATGTATGAGTGAGAGAGCTTAGGACATGAATCTTTGAAGTTGTGTGGGTTCATGAACTCTTGTTCATGAACCTATAGCATGTGTGGGATAGGTAAACATGTAATCATTCGACTCCATATATGATTTCACTTATCTTCATCTTGTTTATCATTACTTCTATTTTATCCTCATCATCATCATCACATCTCAAACACCCAAGTAGAAGATCCGGTCCGTAATGTTCTTCCGGGTGTGTATATTTGTTCTACAAAGACGAAGCTCACAAAGTCACCGATCCGCTTCCGCTGTGCCATCGGGGTTTGGCTTGGCTCACCGACCCCGGTTTAAACAATTGGCATCAGAGCCATGGTCGAAGAAAACGCAACGATTCGGTTGGTTTCTTCAACTTTGTGTTATTGCTTGTTTTTGTAACAATAGAGATGTTTTTATCTTTTGAACTTTGGGTTTTTGTGTTAGAAATTGTCACACAAAATAATATGAGTTCTTGAGTTTCTTCAAACTCATCCCAAATGTTCATGTGTTTTCCCAGGATCTTCATGCTTGAAGATTGATAAATTAGTCATTTACTTGATTGATTTAATTGGAAAACAAATTAAAACCCAAAAAGGTGAATAGTGTAAGGATTGTAGCCATACCACTTTACTGACTTTGTGTAAAGTAGCAACCTTTTCATCACCTTTAGTCAACCACCCTACTTTTCTCTCTCATCACCTAAACACTCAACCTCTTTAATCAATTTGGCAGATTTGTTTTTGATTATTGTTTGTGTTTAAGTTAATTTATTTAACAAGTGATGAAGAACAAAAATCCTACGAGACTGCAGCTCGTTATCCAGATTTTTACGGGTTCTTATTTTTGAGAGAAAAGGTGTTTAACTATGTTGGCACTTGGGTTTTTATTAGCGAGTTCGAGATTCGGATTTCCGTCATGATATATGACGAGGGTTACGGTGATTAGATGGTCGCTGGTTCGTCGTTCATGTTCTGAGTTTTACACATCAAAAATCTCGATGGCTATGGGTTGAAAAATGGTGATAGTGACAGGTCACTAGGGTTTCGCATGAAGACAAAAGGATCAGAAGACAATTTACTTTTCTCTCTTGTCAACATCCACGTACTATGCATGTACGGACTACCCATTCCCTACCATGATTCCGGCTGAAAATCAAAGTTCCGAGGGAACTCATCCGGAAAAACCACAGCCACTTGCTAGTTCTGAGAACATTATTACCGGAATAACTTTCTGTGATAACCTAGCTTCCGAGATAACCCACCGGAAGAACTTTGTCCGACAGATCTGTTCCGAGGCAACCACACGAGACACCACCGCCACGCCTTGTTCCGAAGGAACTCGTGATGTTCCGAGGGAACACATGTTCCGAGTTAACAGTTCTGAAGGATATCAAAAGTTCCGGAGTAAACGATTCGTTCCGGAGTAACAACTTGTGTTCCGGAGTAAAACTATTCTCCGATGGAAACCAGAAAACTTCCGGAGTAATCGTTATTGTTCCGGAGGAACTCAACGGAACGGAAATGTTCCGGAGTAAAACTGTTTGCTCAGTGGGAAACAAAAACCTCCGGAGTAACCTGTGAACCGACAAAGAAAACTTCCGGAGTAACTACTTGGTGTAACCGGAAAAGTTCCGGAGGAACTGAAAAGTTCCGGACCAACCACGAAACTTCCGGAGGAACACCTTTGTTCGCCGGTTCTTGCTTCTGTTCAACCTGTCTCGCCGGATCTCCAATTCTGGTCGTCCTTGGTCGCTGGAATCTGCCCAAACAGTCGATGGGCGGCTGCTGCTGCTAATGCATGTGTCTGTGTATTGTTTAGGGCACAAAGAGGAGACTCCTTGTATTTGGCAGGTTAATGATATCGAGTTGGGCCTGTTACAAACAACCAATTTGGGCCTGCTCCTTTCCTAATATTCGTCTGGGCTTGCTATTTCATTCAATAAACTGTTGGGCCAGACTTATATATTTGAAGACAATTGGGCAGAAAATTTAACAGTAATGTTACTGTTAAAATTTGAAGAAAATTACTACAAGTCTAACGGGTGCAAACCGTTAAATCCATTGCAACAAATTGGTGTACAACCAAGGTACACTTGTAGAATCAAACTTAATTTTCTTTTTGATACTTGCCTCGTTATAAGCAGACGTGTTTAGAAGCCGGTTCAAAATTGAAGAAAATATGCTAGTTTGAAAGTTTTTCTACATTGAAGAATTTGTTTGCTAATGTTGGATTGAGTTCTAGCTTTTGAAGAGTCCTTGAGCCATCGTTGATATGGTAAAAACAAAGGCAAAGTTAGAAGCTTATGACTTGTTGAGGTAATTTATTTGAAGTGGTACTATCTTTGAAGTGAAGCATCGGTTTGGTATTCACAAGACGGTTGAATTATGGAATTGAATCTCAAATTTATCCTTGATCCTTTATCTTGTTTACCTTTAACCACACTTAGGATGATGGTGCCATCCTTAAACGTAGTGTGTTTTGTTAAATTTTGGTAAACACCCTATGGGCTTTGCGGAAAAGGCTAGAAGAAGAACAACTCTTCTTCATAGGGGGAGCTTCACAAAGGAGAATGGTTAAATGAAAGATTTGAAATCGTATGAAGATTTTTTTGAAGTCAAGTTGCAAGAATACAAGAGAACCGATTGTCACAAGAGTTGAGTTGTTTATCCGCTTGTTCATCAACCAAATAGGGGGAGATTGTTGGGAATTTCCGAGTTCGACGAGTTCGAGATTTGGTGTGATGAAACTCAACGTACCACTTACCGTTTGACCGTTTGCACAACATGCGGTGAAGTTCATGACTCGAGACTCTCATTAACCGAAGACATGGCAAAGTGACTTTATTATTTATTGTAACATTATGTATTTGTCACTAGTTACTAGTTGTTGGTTATTTACTAGTTTGCCATTGTTAGGTTAGTATATATAGTCTTTCTCATGTGAAAGACTAGTTATGAGTGAATGTATGAGTGAGAGAGCTTAGGACATGAATCTTTGAAGTTGTGTGGGTTCATGAACTCTTGTTCATGAACCTATAGCATGTGTGGGATAGGTAAACATGTAATCATTCGACTCCATATATGATTTCACTTATCTTCATCTTGTTTATCACTACTTCTATTTTATCCACATCATCATCATCACATCTCAAACACCCAAGTAGAAGATCCGGTCCGTAATGTTCTTCCGGGTGTGTATATTTGTTCTACAAAGACGAAGCTCACAAAGTCACCGATCCGCTTCCGCTGTGCCATCGGGGTTTGGCTTGGCTCACCGACCCCGGTTTCTACACAATAAGGTGTGTTTAGGACCAATGATGGCCCAATAAGGTGTGTTTAGTAGGGCAATGAGGGTCGGTTGGGACCAATAAGTCCTAGTAAGGTGTGTATATAACCAATAAGTTGTGTTTTGGACCAATGATGGCCGAATAATGTGTGTTTAAGGGCAATGGGGGTCAGTTGGGACCAATGAGTCCCAATAAAGTGTGTATATAACCAATAAGTTGTGTTTACGACCAATTATGGCCCAATAAGGTGTGTTTAGTTGGGACCAATGAGTCCCACTAATGTGTGTATATAACCAATACTTTGTGTTTAGGACCAATGATGGCACAATAAAGTGTGTGTAGGGACAATGAGGGTCAGTTGGGACCAATGAGTCCTAATAAGGTTTGTATATAACCAATAAGTTTTGTTTAGGACCAATGATGGGCCAATAATGTGTGTTTAAGGGCAATGAGGGTCATTTGGGACCAATGAGTCCTAATAAAATGTTTATATAACCAATAAGTTGTGTTTACGACCAATTATGGCCCAATAAGGTGTGTTTAGTTGGGACCAATGAGTCCCACTAATGTGTGTATATAACCAATACGTTGTGTTTAGGACAAAGGATGGCACAATAAAGTGTGTTTAGGGACAATAAGGGTTAGTCGGGACCAATGAGTCCTAATAAGGTGTGTATATAACCAATAAGTTCTGTTTAGGACCAAGTATGGCCTAATAAGGTTTGCTTAGTTGGGACCAATGAGTCCCACTAAGGTGTGTATATAACTAATACATTTTGTTTAGGACAAATGATGGCCCAATAAGGTGTGTTTAGGGAAATGAGGGTTAGTTGGGACCAATGAGTCCCAATAAAGTGTGTATATAACCAATAAGTTGTGTTTACGACCAATTATGGCCCAATAAGGTGTGTTTAGTTGGGACCAATGAGTCCCACTAATGTGTGTATATAACCAATATGTTGTGTTTAGGACCAATGATGGCACAATAAAGTGTGTTTAGGGACAATGAGGGTCAGTTGGGACCAATGAGTCCTAATAAGGTGTGTATATAACCAATAAGTTGTGTTTTGAACCAATGATGGCCCAATAATGTGTGTTTAAGGGCAATGAGGGACAGTTGGGACCAATGAGTCCCAATAAAGTGTTCATATAACCAATAAGTTGTGTTTACGACCAATTATGGCCCAATAAGGTGTGTTTAGTTGGGACCAATGAGTCCCACTAATGTGTGTATATAACCAATACGTTGTGTTTAGGACCAAGGATGGCAAAATAAATTGTGTTTAGGGACAATGAGGGTTAGTTGGGACCAATGAGTCCTAATAAGGTGTGTATATAACCAATAAGTTGTGTTTACGACCAATTATGGCCTAATAAGGTGTCTTTAGTTGGGACCATTGAGTCCCACTAATGTATGTATATAACCAATACGTTGTGCTTAGGACCAATAATGGCACAATAAAGTGTGTTTAGGGACAATGAGGGTTAGTTGGGACAATGAGTCCTAATAAGGTGTGTATATAACCAATAAGTTGTGTTTACGACCAATTATGGCCTAATAAGGTTTGCTTAGTTGGGACCAATGAGTCCCACTGAGGTGTGTATATAACTAATACATTTTGTTTAGGACAAATGATGGCCCAATAAGGTGTGTTTAGGGCAATGAGGGTTAGTTGGCACCAATGAGTCCCAATAAAGTGTGTATATAACCAATAAGTTGTGTTTACGACCAATTATGGCCCAATAAGGTGTGTTTAGTTGGGAGCAATGAGTCCCACTAATGTGTGTATATAACCAATACTTTGTGTTTAGGACCAATAATGGCACAATAAAGTGTGTTTAGGGACAATGAGGGTCAGTTGGGACCAATGAGTCCTAATACGGTGTGTATATAACCAATAAGTAGTGTTTACGACCAATGATGGGCCAATAATGTGTGTTTAAGGGCAATGAGGGTCATTTGGGACCAATGAGTCCCAATAAAGTGTGTATATAACCAATAAGTTGTGTTTACGACCAATTATGGCCTAATAAGGTTTGTTTAGTTGGGACCAATGAGTCCCACTAAGGTGTGTATATAACCAATACGTTTTGTTTAGGACAAATGATGGCCCAATAAGGTGTGTTTAGGGCAATGAGGGTTAGTTGGGACCAATGAGTCCCAATAAGGTGTGTATATAACAAATAAGTTGTGTTTACGACCAATTATGGCCCAATAAGGTGTGTTTAGTTGGGACTAATGAGTCCCACTAATGTGTGTATATAACCAATAAGGTATGTTTAGGACCAATGATGGCCCAATAAGGTGTGTTTAGTAGGGCAATGAGGGTCGGTTGGGACCAATAAGTCCTAGTAAGGTGTGTATATAACCAATAAGTTGTGTTTTGGACCAATGATGGCCGAATAATGTGTGTTTAAGGGAAATGGGGGTCAGTTGGGACCAATGAGTCCCAATAAAGTGTGTATATAACCAATAAGTTGTGTTTACGACCAATTATGGCCCAATAAGGTGTGTTTATTAGGGACCAATGAGTCCCACTAATGTGTGTATATAACCAATACTTTGTGTTTAGGACCAATGATGGCACAATAAAGTGTGTGTAGGGACAATGAGGGTCAGTTGGGACCAATGAGTCCTAATAAGGTTTGTATATAACCAATAAGTTTTGTTTAGGACCAATGATGGGCCAATAATGTGTGTTTAAGGGCAATGAGGGTTAGTTGGGACCAATGAGTCCCAATAAAGTGTGTATATAACCAATAAGTTGTGTTTACGACCAATTATGGCCCAATAAGGTGTGTTTAGTTGGGACCAATGAGTCCCACTAATGTGTGTATATAACCAATATGTTGTGTTTAGGACCAATGATGGCACAATAAAGTGTGTTTAGGGACAATGAGGGTCAGTTGGGACCAATGAGTCCTAATAAGGTGTGTATATATCCAATAAGTTGTGTTTTGGACCAATGATGGCCCAATAATGTGTGTTTAAGGGCAATGAGGGACAGTTGGGACCAATGAGTCCCAATAAAGTGTTCATATAACCAATAAGTTGTGTTTACGACCAATTATGGCCCAATAAGGTGTGTTTAGTTGGGACCAATGAGTCCCACTAATGTGTGTATATAACCAATACGTTGTGTTTAGGACCAAGGATGGCACAATAAATTGTGTTTAGGGACAATGAGGGTTAGTTGGGACCAATGAGTCCTAATAAGGTGTGTATATAACCAATAAGTTGTGTTTACGACCAATTATGGCCTAATAAGGTGTCTTTAGTTGGGACCATTGAGTCCCACTAATGTGTGTATATAACCAATACGTTGTGCTTAGGACCAATAATGGCACAATAAAGTGTGTTTAGGGACAATGAGGGTTAGTTGGGACAATGAGTCCTAATAAGGTGTGTATATAACCAATAAGTTGTGTTTACGACCAATTATGGCCTAATAAGGTTTGCTTAGTTGGGACCAATGAGTCCCACTAAGGTGTGTATATAACTAATACATTTTGTTTAGGACAAATGATGGCCCAATAAGGTGTGTTTAGGGCAATGAGGGTTAGTTGGGACCAATGAGTCCCAATAAAGTGTGTATATAACCAATAAGTTGTGTTTACGACCAATTATGGCCCAATAAGGTGTGTTTAGTTGGGAGCAATGAGTCCCACTAATGTGTGTATATAACCAATACTTTGTGTTTAGGACCAATAATGGCACAATAAAGTGTGTTTAGGGACAATGAGGGTCAGTTGGGACCAATGAGTCCTAATACGGTGTGTATATAACCAATAAGTAGTGTTTACGACCAATGATGGGCCAATAATGTGTGTTTAAGGGCAATGAGGGTCATTTGGGACGAATGAGTCCCAATAAAGTGTGTATATAACCAATAAGTTGTGTTTACGACCAATTATGGCCTAATAAGGTTTGTTTAGTTGGGACCAATGAGTCCCACTAAGGTGTGTATATAACCAATACGTTTTGTTTAGGACAAATGATGGCCCAATAAGGTGTGTTTAGGGCAATGAGGGTTAGTTGGGACCAATGAGTCCCAATAAGGTGTGTATATAACAAATAAGTTGTGTTTACGACCAATTATGGCCCAATAAGGTGTGTTTAGTTGGGACTAATGAGTCCCACTAATGTGTGTATATAACCAATAAGGTGTGTTTAGGACCAATGATGGCCCAATAAGGTGTGTTTAGTAGGGCAATGAGGGTCGGTTGGGACCAATAAGTCCTAGTAAGGTGTGTATATAACCAATAAGTTGTGTTTTGGACCAATGATGGCCGAATAATGTGTGTTTAAGGGCAATGGGGGTCAGTTGGGACCAATGAGTCCCAATAAAGTGTGTATATAACCAATAAGTTGTGTTTACGACCAATTATGGCCCAATAAGGTGTGTTTAGTTGGGACCAATGAGTCCCACTAATGTGTGTATATAACCAATACTTTGTGTTTAGGACCAATGATGGCACAATAAAGTGTGTGTAGGGACAATGAGGGTCAGTTGGGACCAATGAGTCCTAATAAGGTTTGTATATAACCAATAAGTTTTGTTTAGGACCAATGATGGGCCAATAATGTGTGTTTAAGGGCAATGAGGGTCATTTTGGACCAATGAGTCCTAATAAAATGTTTATATAACCAATAAGTTGTGTTTACGACCAATTATGGCCCAATAAGGTGTGTTTAGTTGGGACCAATGAGTCCCACTAATGTGTGTATATAACCAATACGTTGTGTTTAGGACAAAGGATGGCACAATAAAGTGTGTTTAGGGACAATGAGGGTTAGTCGGGACCAATGAGTCCTAATAAGGTGTGTATATAACCAATAAGTTCTGTTTAGGACCAAGTATGGCCTAATAAGGTTTGCTTAGTTGGGACCAATGAGTCCCACTAAGGTGTGTATATAACCAATACATTTTGTTTAGGACCAATGATGGCCCAATAAGGTGTGTTTAGTAGGGCAATGAGGGTTAGTTGGGACCAATGAGTCCCAATAAAGTGTGTATATAACCAATAAGTTGTGTTTACGACCAATTATGGCCCAATAAGGTGTGTTTAGTTGGGACTAATGAGTCCCACTAATGTGTGTATATAACCAATATGTTGTGTTTAGGACCAATGATGGCACAATAAAGTGTGTTTAGGGACAATGAGGGTCAGTTGGGACCAATGAGTCCTAATAAGGTGTGTATATAACCAATAAGTTGTGTTTAGGACCAATGATGGCCCAATAATGTGTGTTTAAGGGCAATGAGGGACAGTTGGGACCAATGAGTCCCAATAAAGTGTTCATATAACCAATAAGTTGTGTTTACGACCAATTATGGCCCAATAAGGTGTGTTTAGTTGGGACCAATGAGTCCCACTAATGTGTGTATATAACCAATACGTTGTGTTTAGGACCAAGGATGGCACAATAAATTGTGTTTAGGGACAATGAGGGTTAGTTGGGACCAATGAGTCCTAATAAGGTGTGTATATAACCAATAAGTTGTGTTTAGGACCAATTATGGCCTAATAAAGTTTGCTTAGTTGGGACCAATGAGTCCCACTAAGGTGTGTATATTACTAATACATTTTGTTTAGGACAAATGATGGCCCAATAAGGTTTGTTTAGGGCAATGAGGGTTAGTTGGGACCAATGAGTCCCAATAATGTGTGTATATAACCAATAAGTTGTGTTTACGACCAATTATGGCCCAATAAGGTGTGTTTAGTTGGGACTAATGAGTCCCACTAAGGTGGGTATATAACCAATAAGTTGTGTTTAGGACCAATGATGGCCCAATAAGGTGTGTTTAGTAGGGCAATGAGGGTCGGTTGGGACCAATAAGTCCTAGTAAGGTGTGTATATAACCAATAAGTTGTGTTTAGGACCAATTATGGCCTAACAAGGTTTGCTTAGTTGGGACCAATGACTCCAACTAAGGTGTGTATATAACTAATACATTTTGTTTAGGACAAATGATGGCCCAATAAGGTGTGTTTAGGACAATGAGGGTTAGTTGGGACCAATGAGTCCTAATAATGTGTGTATATAACCAATAAGTTGTGTTTACGACCAATTTTGGCCCAATAAGGTGTGTTTAGTTGGGACTAATGAGTCCCACTAAGGTGGGTATATAACCAATAAGTTGTGTTTAGGACCAATGATTGCCCAATAAGGTGTGTTTAGTAGGGCAATGAGGGTCGGTTGGGACCAATAAGTCCTAGTAAGGTGTGTATATAACCAATAAGTTGTGTTTTGGACCAATGATGGCCTAATAATGTGTGTTTAAGGGCAATGAGGGTCAGTTGGGACCAATGAGTCCCAATAAAGTGTGTATATAACCAATAAGTTGTGTTTACGACCAATTATGGCCCAATAAGGTGTGTTTAGTTGGGACCAATGAGTCCCACTAATGTGTGTATATAACCAATATGTTGTGTTTAGGACCAATGATGGCACAATAAAGTGTGTTTAGGAACAATGAGGGTCAGTTGGGACCAATGAGTCCTAATAAGGTGTGTATATAACCAATAAGTTGTGTTTAGGACCAATGATGGCCCAATAATGTGTGTTTAAGGGCAATGAGGGTCAGTTGGGACCAATGAGTCCCAATAAAGTGTGTCATATAACCAATAAGTTGTGTTTACGACCAATTATGGCCCAATAAGGTGTGTTTAGTTGGGACCAATGAGTCCCACTAATGTGTGTATATAACCAATATGTTGTGTTTAGGACCAATGATGGCACAATAAAGTGTGTTTAGGGACAATGAGGGTCAGTTGGGACCAATGAGTCCTAATAAGGTGTGTATATAACCAATAAGTTGTGTTTAGGACCAATGATGGCCCAATAATGTGTGTTTAAGGGCAATGAGGGACAGTTGGGACCAATGAGTCCCAATAAAGTGTGTCATATAACCAATAAGTTGTGTTTACGACCAATTATGGCCCAATAAGGTGTGTTTAGTTGGGACCAATGAGTCCCACTAATGTGTGTATATAACCAATACGTTGTGTTTAGGACCAAGGATGGCACAATAAATTGTGTTTAGGGACAATGAGGGTTAGTTGGGACCAATGAGTCCTAATAAGGTGTGTATATAACCAATAAGTTGTGTTTAGGACCAATTATGGCCTAATAAAGTTTGCTTAGTTGGGACCAATGAGTCCCACTAAGGTGTGTATATAACTAATACATTTTGTTTAGGACAAATGATGGCCCAATAAGGTTTGTTTAGGGCAATGAGGGTTAGTTGGGACCAATGAGTCCCAATAATGTGTGTATATAACCAATAAGTTGTGTTTACGACCAATTATGGCCCAATAAGGTGTGTTTAGTTGGGACTAATGAGTCCCACTAAGGTGGGTATATAACCAATAAGTTGTGTTTAGGACCAATGATGGCCCAATAAGGTGTGTTTAGTAGGGCAATGAGGGTCGGTTGGGACCAATAAGTCCTAGTAAGGTGTGTATATAACCAATAAGTTGTGTTTAGGACCAATTATGGCCTAACAAGGTTTGCTTAGTTGGGACCAATGACTCCAACTAAGGTGTGTATATAACTAATACATTTTGTTTAGGACAAATGATGGCCCAATAAGGTGTGTTTAGGACAATGAGGGTTAGTTGGGACCAATGAGTCCTAATAATGTGTGTATATAACCAATAAGTTATGTTTACGACCAATTT
>JBCNJP010010318.1:0-22909 GCA_039602395.1 Deinandra increscens subsp. villosa | reverse complement strand
TATATTAAACAAAACATATTAGGTGTAGTTGGCACATTATAAGTGTGTCCACATCATCATTTGCTGATGTGGCACCCTCTAATCACACTAGAATCCTAAGTGTCATTTTCTTGATTTTTTACATTTTTATTAATCATGAACCGGTTTAATTAAAAACAACTCGCGGGTCTGGGTCATACCCGACACATTTTTTGACCCGACTATAAAAGCGTAAACCACACATTTTCGGTGCAAAAACTAGGGTTTCACTTCATCAATCTCTCTCGATCTCCGCCGGCGATAGAGAGCTCCGCCAACGATTTTCGCTATTTCCGGTCAGTTTCGTCCGATCTTATACGTAGCTTTAACTTTTACGCTTAGATATCATGTTTTCTGATCATTTGTTTCAAAAACTAGGGTTTCACAGTTGATTTCTCTCTCGATCTCCGCCGTCGATCGACAGCTCCGCAGACGATTTCAGTGAATTCCGGTGAGTTTCTCCAATCTCATACGTAGATATAACTTTTACGCTTAGATATCATGTTTTCTGATACGATTTTTGTTTGTTTTGGGTCTCGCTACTTTCGCTGCGATACAAGTTCTGTCTTCCCTCCGCCGAATCTGAAATCCTATCAGGTATGTATCATCAAGGTCCTGAAATCGTTCACTCTCATGTATCGTATCAGTCTATGGATGGACGACCCTAAATTAGGGTTTTCATTAACTCAATGTGTTTTGAATAGATGTTTATAATCTGTTTGTTAATGGTTTCGATTGTGGGATTGTTATGCCATTTGTTACTTGATTTTATAGAAACCATTACTTTGGTAAAACATAATTGAAGAAATTCCACATCTGCATATTTTTAGACAATCTGATTTAATATTTGAAGAAATTCCATATCCATATTTTTAGCTAATTTGGTAACTAAATATTCTGATTAGTCAACTATTTTTAAAATGATATCAATTTAAAATTTCACATCCTGCATATTTTTTGGCAATCTGATTTAAAATTTAAAGAAATCATCATATTTTTAGCTAATTTGGTAACTAAATATTCTGATTAGTCAACTATTTTTAAAATGATATCAATTTAAAATTTCACATCCTACATATTTTTTGGCAATCTGATTTAAAATTTAAAGAAATCATGTATGCATATTTTTAGCTAATTTGGTAACTAAATATTCTGATTAGTCAACTAATTTTAAAATGATATCAATTTAAATTTTTGCATCTTTGCCAATATACCAACTCTGCAGGCCACTCAAATAGGACCATCTTCTATCCTCATTATACTATGCATTCAGAATTCAGAATATTCCGGTTTAATTTTTATTTGACAATTGTTTTTTAATGCTTCTTTGTCTATCACTTGCAGGTTTTAGTTGCTTAGGATGTTCCAGGTTGTTTGCTTAAATCATTACTTATCGTTAGCAGTTGGTAACTCCGAAGAAGATACTACATCCTTATTTATGGGTGTTATTATTTCTTTAAACTTTTGAACTTTGAAAGAGGTTTGGGGTCTTTTTTGCCTTACTAGCCACCATAATACTTTCTATTCCTCGCTTAAAAGGTACATCTCCAACCCGGAAAAAAACTTTGTTCCTTAAACTTATGATGAAGGTACATGTCTTATGACTTTGTTTTTGCTCTCTGCAGGCTATTGCAAGTTCTCTTACAACTTCAGGTACATTTTTTTCCAATTCACCTTTCTTCTGTTGGTGATTGAAGTAATAAATTTCAGCCCCATATTTCTTTAAAATTATAAAAAACTTAAGTATTAGATTTGTTTAAGGTGTTAGATTTCTTAAAAATCCTGTCATTTGAAAGTATAAATTTAATTATCATCTTTCTTTATTTAGTCGGTTGGCTAATGGGTCAAAGAAACTAAAGAAACTATTTTAATATGTGTTCTGATTAAAGGTTTAGTAAATTAGCATTATTTTGTCTTTTTATAATTAATGTTGAGTAAATTAGGCGTAGACCTTAGGAACTTTAGTAATTTACTCTAGAAATTCAATTAACTAAACAAAGAGCTAAACAAATTTAAAAACATGTTACAACTCATTACTTAAGTATCAAATTCGTTGTTTGTATCTTTGTGATGCTAAACTGATTATATGACTCATAACATCTAATCATAACTTGATATAGGCTTTACTAAGTAATTACTTTCAAATTACACACCTAACTATAAATTTAAAAGATAACTAGCAAATGGTTCGTTATTAAAATCCTATCAAGACTATGTGTTAGGCTTTTTATATCTCTGTATCTATAAGCTTTTCATATGTCTGTGTGTAAAGTAAACAAACTATATCTCTGTTCATCTACTTTATTGTTTCTATCTGACTTTCTTTTGCTCAAATAGCTAATGCGTATGGTCCTTTAGAAATAGAGTTCTATAGTTTTTAGTTTTCTTAACTTTTTTATGAATGTAATCTTCATTTTATGAGTTTTTTCCTTTGATTTAAATTGCAGGTTTCTATTGTCATCTTATGAAGTGCAAGTATAATCTCTTTTTTCTCTTTCGCTATCGAATTATGTAACATTATTCTTGATTTTGGTTTTAGGAGGTTCACAATAATTTATATTGTGGGTCATAAGTAGGTTATGTATATGCTGTTATGATCTTTTTATTGAACATAACTAATTGATATGATTTTTTATGAGACAGAAATAGTCTAAGATTATTTTAATTAAGCCGAAAAGAAAAAAAATTCAAAGTATTATGAGTTTATTATGAAAAACTAAATGTAGCACATTAATACATTATATTAAGTGGTAAATTATTTTCTTTACCTATGTAGGATTTGTAAAACAAAAATGAGTAATTAGGATTCTAATAACAATCAGTTTATATCCTTAGTCTCTTTTGAATTTCACTAAATTCATTAAAGATAATAGCAGGGATTATGAAATACAAGTTACACTATAGTCTCACATTTATTCTTTTCTTCACATAATATTGTTACGTACTAATTACTTTTTTTCCAGTTTTGCTTACAAAATTATTCAGAGAGCTGGTATTTGTTTTTTTTAGAAAGTACTAATGCTAATAGTTTATATAGTTTTGACTTTTGGAGTCAAAATGACTAACTATTGAATATGACCAAGGATATACATTTTTAAAACTTGAACTATGGAATATGATGATTAGGTTTTTTCATTAGGAATTTTAAAGTTAATTTCGTATATGGTTTACTTAAATGTTTATACAAATATGATGATTAGGTTTTCTAATTAGGAATTTAAAAGTTAATTTCATATATGGTTTACTGAAATGTTTATACATGTACCCTAGCTCATTCCACTTTATAAATTTAAAGATTTTATGTTTTAAAGTAGCATAGACATTTAAAGTACATTGTTAGATTTCTAAAGCTTCTATTGAATACACTAACATGCAATGTAAAGTAAATTGTTAGATTTGTGGAGATAATGATGGTGAGTCAGAAATAGTTATTTCCTCCTGAACTTCTTATTCGTGATTCATTGGATCCGGTTAGCGATCTTATCGATTTTTGGATAACTTAGGTGAACAAGATTTTTGGTCTGAAAGAGCTATTCTCGCACCAACTAATGAGGTTGTCGATGATATCAACAGGCGTCTGCTTTCTTTGGTTCCCGGTGAAGACCATGAGTATTTAAGCTCAGATTATGTATGTCAAGATGAGATTGTAGGTGACGGCGTTGATCATAACTTATACCCACCAGGCGTCCTGAATTGTTTACATATATCTGGCATTCCACTCATCGTCTTGTGCTGAAAGTTGGTGTTCCTGTTATGTTGCTTAGAAACATTGATCAGAGGAATGACTTATGTAATGGAACACGTCTTCAGTTCGTATCTCTAGGGAAGCATGTTATTGAAGCGGTGGTTATCTCCGGAAGCAATATCGGATTCATGACTTTTATTCCTAGACTTTCATTGGTTCCAACAGATAAAAGAGTTGTTTTTCGGTTTAAGAGAAGACAGTTTCCGATCTCTATTTGTTTTGCTATGACTATAAACAAAAGCTAAGGCCAATCACTTTCAAGAGTTGGATTGTACTTGAAAGATCCCGTCTTCTCTCATGGTCAATTATATGTTGCTTTATCAAGGGTGAAGAGCAAAAACGGTCTGAAGATCTTGATATTGGATGAAGACGGTCGTCCAACCAATGTAACAGGAAATATAGTGTATAAATCTATCTTCTCAAATTTGTAATTGTTATTGAATTTTTTTATTATTATTGAATATTGTTTTACCGATAAGAATTTTTTGGATAACATATATATCTATATTTTTTTTATACGTTTTAGACCCGGGTATTTACCCGGGTAAGTGGCTAGTTTATTGTAATGTAAAGAAACTGAAAATAAACAATGTAATAACATTAAAGTTAGAAACGTGGTTAGATAGAAAATTACAAACAAATACATACTTAAAAAGAACGATGTGAAACTAAAATCAAACCAATGAAACATTTAAAAATAATTTAGAAAGAATAGAAAAATACAAATAAAGGTGTTGTTGCGAAGATAGCTCGAGCACACAAAACAGTTGTATTGCTACAATGTTACGTAAAAAACAAAAAAAAAAGTAGCGAAATAACCCAAATGCTTAAACGATTGAGTTTACAACAAAAAATTATGATACACGACCGTACGTATTACACCACTAACTCGTATGCTAAATTCTTTAAGATTGAAAATATAAAAAAAAACTAGATTATATGACTGTCCTTGTTACACCATCAATTCTTTTGAAATAGAAAAAAACAAAACCAAAAATAAAAATAAAGAAAAACCAAAACAAAAAACATAATAAAGATAAGAAAAAGATAAAAACACACAAGGACAAAACAAGGAGGTGTATTTCGTATATATAGGTAAATTAAATTTTCTAGTAAACTGTCAGTTTTTTTTTGAACGGCAATTTGGCTCGGTAGTGTATCGGGACTGATTATTCTGGACATATCCACTGTCCCGAGTCCGAAACTCATAGCGAGGGAACCCGGGAGTGCCTCCCATTTGCACTATCGGATGGGAACCGGGCAAGCCCATAAACCCTCCCTTGTGACTTAGGATCAAGCAAACTCAATCATTCATTCACCACCAATATCTTACAACAAAGTGATGTGAGTGAGACTAGAATTTAAGTCTCTTCAACCATAAGCTTAGATTTTAACCACTACACCAACTTTATGTATGATTAGTCGTGACGTTGATCGAAATTGTCATTTTAATCAATTAATTTAAATATTGCTTAGAATACATTGTACTTTCAAAAAATTGTCATTTTATGTTTCACTTCCATTAATACTATTAGATTTCACGTTAGTATCAGATTTTACGTTAGTATCAAGGGGGAAGCTTAGAAGGGATGGGAGAGGGCGACCTCCCCCTCGGTTTTTTCGTCCATAGGTACATATTTTCACTATTTTATGTACAAAAATTTATATATATTCCGTATCGCCACCTCGGATGTATTGAGTATCGCTCCCTCTGTAGAATTTTTGAACTTCGCCCCCTCGAGGTTTTCTTTCAAGCTTCGCCATTGGTTAGTATTACATGTAATATTGTCCTTTTCATTAAGATAACTAAAAATCAGATTTCTATATCTCTCTTAAACCTAACATATTGCATATAATTTTACGTATTGCGTTTTGAACTAAAATGTATAAACCATTTTAAAAAACAAGACTTTTACAATTTTTTTTTTCTAGAAATACAATAAAGGAACACACATGTGTGGACAATAATATATTTTGACCTGCGTACTAATAACTTTGTGTTAAGTATCCGAATATATTTTCTTTAGTTTTTATAAAAATGGCATTTTTTAAGAATATTATTTATAAAATTAGATGTATGTTCTTTTATTGTATTTATAGAATGGTTTATATCTTTGTGTTCAAAACACAAAACCATAAAATGATTTATACTTTTTAGAAAAGATGGTGTTTATTAAAAGACACCAATTTTAATAATACTTTATACCTTTTAGTCCAAAATTCAAACCATAAAGTATAATATATGAAAAATTAAAAGAAAGATGCAATATATTAGGATTAAAAGGGAGATTGAAATCTAATTTTTATTTATCCTAATGAAAAGGATAGGATTAACGTTATTACTAACGTGAAATTTAACAGTGTAACAAAAGTGGATCAAAATGACAATTAATCTGGAAGCTAGTAGAATGTATCCTAGGTAATATTTAAACTAATGAATTAAAATAAAAATTTTAATTAGACGACATGGACTAAAAATGATAGTTTAATCTGTTTTTGTGAACAATCTTTTACATCTAAATGGCACTAGATCAAATTTTACTAGTAAAGATTTTGATCTCGAATTATTTTTATAAAACAATCAACAATGTAATTAAACTATATATATTATGATTAGCATATAATATTAGTTAATTATTAAAAATTGACGGTTCTTATAAAGATGTTAAAATGAAGTCACAATTGGACTAGAAGTCCATCGCTTGATCGAAGGGTTAACCCCAAAACCCAAACCAAAACCTATTTTGGGGTTTGGGAAAAGGTTGAAGTAAAAACAAAAAAAGTAATGCCAAAAGTAAACAAGACAAACAAAGTATGCAATTATCACACCTTTTCTCATTTGTTTCAACCCATGTCTTTCATATCTCCACTATTTTACAAAATATATATTAATTATGTCATTGACTTCAAATACTTTATAATAAATCAACTTATGAAAATTGCATTATAAAAAATTATGTGTTTAACTTATTATTTGCATCTTGTTTCTCCATGCATCCACAATGATTCTAAAATCGACCATTTTTTAGGTTCAAGTAATCCATCAAATCGTTGTGAGAGTGACTACGGTTGAGGTGGAAATGCAGTACTACGTAGTAACATTAACGCCACTTCTAGCTACGACAATTCTAAAATCAAAACAAGATAACCGTCATGATTCAATAATATTTTTTTAAACAACCGGTTGATTTGAGATGTGGAAGTGGGAATGGAAATTTTTTTTTAATATCATTTTTATTATTTCACGAACCATCAAATCTTATACTTATATGAATTTAAACTCTTGTAAGTTTTTTTATAGCAAAAACACCAAATAACTAGCATACAAGTCGATGTACTTTTAAGTTGTATAAATCCAACTATTTTATGACCATCGATGGATTGCATTGGAAATGTGAAAGATTAAATCCAAGTTGAGTTTGTATAGTAATTTTCGAGGCAATTTAGGATTGTCCACTTTTGAATATTCTCCTGCACCACACTCCCCTAACTTTGAGTTGTTTTTTTCATGAAAATGGTCAAAGATATGTTGCTATTAAAAAAATAAATTTGGAATTCTTTTTAATATAAAAATATAGCTATAAAGTGTAATAGGTACAACTACCAACTATAAATTAAACAAGGGACTATAAGTTAGATTCAGTTGATGGATGATCCGTCACCGTCTATTAACAGAAAAAAGAAACCTCTTATTCTGTATGGTTGATTTCATGTGTTAGAAAAACTACAAATATTGATAACCATAAACCCTAACTATAATTAGCTCAAACCTTACATAAATAGAAACCTAAAAAAATATATAACCATGGTGACACACACTTGTTTCCTTAAAGTTCTACTTCTACTCAAATGTGGATATTGAGCCGGGTCAAATTCTAGTTTTATTTAACACCTTAACGGCGAACACTAAACACATGTATCATTAAGTCCCCTTTGGTTTGTAAAACTTTGTGAAATTTTAATCGAATTAGAATTAGATCGAATTCTAGTTTTAATGTGTTTGGTTAATGAAGGGATTGTAACTAGAATTTGATTAAATTCAATTATATTCTTTCATTTAATGGATTTCACATTCCTTCCCAATTAAGAAGGATTTCACATTTCTTCTGGAAAGAGGAATGTCACTGTCTAATCCAACATGTTAGAACCCTACACGTGTCGTCGTCCGACGCCTAACCGACTCGGGTCAATAGGTGTTGCAGCCTAGCCCACCCGACTGGCCCAACAAAAGAACAGACCAACCGACAAGTCCTTACCAACGCGTCTCAACAGCTGACAGTCTAACTGGACCGCCACGCCACGCCCAACCCGACCGACCCATCGAACTAACCGATCTCCCTTCCGCCCCCGCCCCCTCCCCCCCCCCCCCCGCGCCGTCGCCGCTCTACTAGATGACAGACACGTCCGAAGTGCCGGACCACTCGCACTGACCAACCGTCTGACTCCATCAATCGGACTGGCCCGTCGACACACCTTGCCGCCCGAACAGACAAAACTATCTTGTCGCGCCCCGCCGCTTTACCGACTGGACTTTCCCGACGTGCCCCATAGTTTAGCTTGGCCGGATTGTCTCGACACGTCCCGCCGTCCGGCCCAACAACGGAGGGGATCTGCCCGACGTGCCCCACTGCGAGAACCGACCGACCGGACCATCCCAACGCGTCCCTCTGTTGTACCTAACCGACCCACCAGACTAACATGATACACCGCGTTGCCCCCACCCCCGGGCGGTTTGAGGCGCAATTGGGAAACCCAATTTCTTTATATTTCAAAATTCATTTTTAGAGATTTCAATTTTTAAAAAACTTTTTGTTATATAAATTTCAAGTTCTATTCCTTTAAATTATAATTCTTTCAAATTTCATATTCAATTCCAACAAATTCTACGACCAAACACCCTTAAAACCTACGCCTAAATTTCACCTATTATTTACTGTGTGAGATGTAAATCTCTCTAACAATTGAACGAGGAAAAACATCATGTATCAAGAGGTTAGGTTGCCATAAATTTCAAATCATACACTAACTATCCATTTAGTCACAATTGCTTTTGAGAGAGACAATCAGCAATTTGACCCATGAATAATGGGCCGCCCATTTAAAAGAACAGACTTATATCCTATTTGAGGTCTCATATTCGAAGGCATCATATACAAGTGTGATTGGGCCATATGGTTTTAGAGATCGGAATCATCGGATGCCATGTGACATTTTATGCGTTTAAGTATCAGTTTTTTTTTTATTATTTTTTCTATTATTTTTGTTTAACGTTAGTTACACGCAATCATTTTATATTTTTGTTTTCTTTATATTGCGTTTTAACAAGGAAACTGTTTTAAATATCCATATCTTCTCCATCATAAAATACACGGATAATAAAATTTAGTTTCATATATATTCATATTTTCTCCGTCATAAAATACACGAATAATAAAATTTAGTTTCATCTATAGATGGGTTTTATATCCTCAACTTATAATGTCACTAATAGGCTAATAGCTATTTGGTTCAAAAGACCAATGCACATATATCTACGTATATATCAAAGTATTCACATATTTGATTAATTGTATTACTAAAGTCATAAAATGATTAGACATGTTGGTAGAAAACTAGAAATACGAGTGTTGAAGAAATAATAAAAAGTTAATTATAAACGTAAACAAATATATAAAAAACTAATATGTAATTGACAGAGTTAGTTTAAACGACTTTGTTAGGTTATTCATAGTCAGGGAGCTATTTCTTAGACGTTTTTCGACACGTGTCGTCCTAGTCAGTGATGCACTCAATGACTAAAAAGTGGTGTGATCATAATTTCAAGCGGTTCTTTAAACATGTTTATATTTTTTATTTATTCGAGTCCATTTGGCATTAAGGCATTAAGAGCTTAATTTGGATTTTGAATTCCAGTTGATTTTTCGAATCTAACTAGTATTCAAATCGTATATAAATTTAGATTCAAAATTTTAAAGTTCGAATAACTGTTTTTGATGAACAGCTATACACACAAAGTTGGAATAACTTATTCGATTAACTCAGATAACTCGAATTTGATTCTTTGGTCACCCCTTTGCGCACATACAAGTACAAAACTTATTGGCTTATCCCTTTATGAGTTTTATTGCAATAAAAAGTTAAAAAAGAATGAGATTCTTTAAAAATTTGAAACAACATTCCAGTTCCAACATATGTGGATATTAAACTTCAACGAAGTAGTTTCATCAATTATTAAATAAAATCCCTTTGGATAAGGTGCCGTTCAAAACAAAAATGATATATAAAATCCAAAAGAAAATATCCATTCAATATACAAAGATTCGTCATTTTATATGCTGAAAATGTCATGATCTTTCGTGTTTGAAACTAAATTTTACTATTTGCACGTTGATGCTAGATAACGTGAAAATTTTACAATTCGCGTTTTGATGCTGGATAACGTGACTATAAAAGATAGTTGCATTGCTAAAACGTAATGTACGTAAATAAAATGAAAATACAAAATTAAAAGATTATGCAACGACGTTAAAATTAAATACTTAGTTAAATATCACACTACAAAAAAAATTAAATATTTAAAGGCAGCAGTGTGAAACTAACACTAAAACCAAAGAAACACTATACAAACAATTTGAAAGAAATTATATTTTTAGAAATAGAGTGAGATTATGTAAAGGAAAATGGTGATTATATTTAAAAAAGTTTTATATAAAAAATTATAATCTAACAATTAATAATGTTATCTATAATTTAACTAAAAGTGATTGTATTTAAAAAATATATAATCTAACTGATTATAGTAAATTAAAACAACTAATTATTTGATTAAAAAATAGAAAAATAGTAAATAATCTCAACTTTATCTTTTGTATATATGTATATAACTGATGAATTTATACTGAGTTTTTTTTCTTTCTAAAAGAGTGTTGGAAAAATTATTTAACAAAAGTTATGTGTATTTGAAAAAGTGGGTAATGTTCAAATACAAACGATTTTTATCGTACAAATTTAAGAATTAATGTAAAAACCATTAATTTTCAATTGAATAAAGGTTATTTAGATAATTTTTGTGTTTTTTCTTCTTTTTTCCTTCATGTCAAACAAAAAACTAAACAAAAATCGTTTTTTTTTGTATGTTCGACTATGTTGCATATATGTAATATGTTACATGTATGCAACATGGTTATGCAACATAGTCAGACATGAAAAAACAAAAAAAAAACTTTTTTTACGTCATCGGGTGGATATACGTGAAATTACAGTAAAAAAAATATCAAATTGACCCAAAAACTTCATTTGATATAGTTTTTTCTTTGAATCTTACAAATTTGTATAATAGATAATGGTTTATACACTAACTTCTCCATTCAATCTACAAGATTGCGGTTAGAGAGTCTTATCTTACCTTGGAGCGAACCACGAAAGTGGCGGATAGTCATCTTGGGCTACAGTGTCTGTGATCACTTTCATGTTCTTAAAGTATTGAAACAGTTCAAAAATTACAATCAATCGATCGATCCTTTGAGTTCTCATGAAATCCAGAAAATCCTTACAAAAAACAACCGCTCTCCATATTTTTTTCAGAGGTATGGAGCCACGTCGTTCGTTTGGCGAGGTTAAAAAAGTATTTATCAAAATGTATCTATTTATGGGACCTCTTTTTATTTCCCTTCTTAATTTTATTGGATAAATTTAACTACTATTTATTTTAAATTCACAAATAGTTATAAACTTAAAACACATATTAAAATTACTTTTAAAAGAAAATTAAAAAGAAATGTATAAACTATTTTTTCCCTTCTAATTGAACAAAGGCTAAAGAAGCCGTGTAAGGAAAAATAAGAAAAATCTGAAAACTTTGTATAAAATATCATGACCTTATAATTTTTTTTTTTATTAGAATCATTTTCATTTAACTTCTTTTAAAAGGTTTTATAAAAAAATAAAATACATATATCGGCTTTGTTCGCAAGTTTAAACTGGTTTGGAGCCTTTTTAATAAATGAGCTTCTTCATATTGTAATATATTATAATAAGAGTTCAATAATATTTTCTCTTAAAATATAATTTTATAATTTTTAAATCTCAATTATTTGTTATTTATAATTTTAAATATCTATTACTTCTTATTTCACAGGTGTATGCTTAATTTTTTTTTTATCATTTCTTATACGTTTAGTTTATAGTTATGCTTAAAAAATATAATAATTATATAAGATGTAATTTATTATATTAATTTAAGACAACCCATTTAATTCACTATGTAGTATAAGTAAGTGTTTCAATAATGTGGATATAAGGGTTGTTTGGTTTCTAATTTTTTTTTAATTAAAATTAATTTCGAGATAAATTTATCTTGTCTTCGGTTTCTGAATTTATGAAGAAAATGAAATGCTAACAAACTAAATTGACGAAATTATCACCATCTAGATTTTTTTTTAAGGGGAAACGGTGCCCCGGCAAAAGTTATTAATAATGAATAAAAGAATTACAGTACGAAGCCTAGAGGTTGACCCGCCCTATGCTATAAGCTCTATCTATCACCATCTAGATAGAGATTGATCCTACTAAACTTTTCTGTGTTTTGGTCAATTCCTGGGTTCTGATTTTTAAAGAAGAAGAAATTAAAATGATTTTAATAATCACACGTGTTAATAATCATATGTTGGTTACACGATTTCTTCTTAAAAAAGTTATTTTTATTAATTAAGTCTCTTAACAAGATTTGTGAAGCAGTAAGAATAAAAATAAAGGGCTTGCTATGCTATAAGCTCTATAGTGTACAAATTATAAAAAATAAAAAAAATTCAAAAAAGATATAAAAAATTATCTTTGCCACTTATGTCTTAACCTAGTGGTCTTATGCTACTTTGGTAAGGTCTGAGTTCAAACCTTGGTCGAACTATTTATTTATAATTTGAGGTAGAATAAAATTAGTATATTTTGTCATTAAAAAAGTAGAAGTAAAATAATGCATGTGGGGCTTTTTAGGTAATTATAAAGTATTTCAAAGGAATGTTATGTTAATTAAAGGTTCCATCAAGCAAGATTGTCAAATTCCTCCAATGAATGGTGGAAACACAAAACCTAATGGAATATTTTTCCAATTCTTTCAAACTTCAAGAAAGTAGTTTCATCAACACCCCTTTGGATAAGGTGGGATCGAGAAACCAATTGACAATAAGCCATGAAGCCAATAAAAAAATATAAGTTCATAATTTATATGTAATTCACAAAAACCCTTAGGGGAGGGGGTATGGTGGTAGGGTGGCTTGGTGAAGTCATGCCCATCACCCAATCATAAGATGCCAACTCAAATTGCTTGTTTTGGAAACCATGTCAAGCCACACCACATGGTATGGTTGTGGTGTGGCTTGGTGGAGCCTTTCAAGCTCCCAACGATCAAAAAGAAAAGGTAAACAACCCGGCTCTTCACGGTTCCTAGGAACCACACCAAGCCGTGAAGATGGAGCCAAGGGAGGAAACCGTGAGACACGGTATGGAGAACCGGAAGAAGCCACCCGGCTCCCTTTAGAACCGGGATCCGGCTCCTCTCGATACCGCCTCCCCTTAAGGGGAAGGGTATGGAGCACGGCTCCAAGGGGCTACTCCTAGGAGCCGTGTGGCTTCATCCTACCTATCATACTCTGAAAAGTGGCTTCAAACCACGTGGCTCTAATTTTCATCTCATACGGTTTCTAGGAGTAGTGGTGAGCCGCTCCACTTCTTTGTTTATTTTTTTTTATTTGTGTGCCAACGGATATATTCCAAATGAAGAAGCCACCCAAATCACACTACTATCATACCTTGTGGTGTGGCTCCCAAGCCACACTAAAAACACCAATTTGAGTGTCCACATCTCATTGGTTAGTGAACACCACTCCACCAAGCCACACTACTACCATGCCCCCTCCTCTAAAAGATTCAAAAGAATATATCCGTTTTAATATATAAAATTCGTCTTTTTATACACTGAAAATGCCATGATCCCGTTTGAGTTTGATATATTTCGGTCCTTAGCTGCCCAGACAGTGGTTTTCTTTAATATAGTTCAGCGGGTCTTATGTCAGAAAAAGTACGAATGAAAGGTTGAATCGGCCGGGTCAATCCGGATTTAAAATCACTGATTGATACAAGGAAGTGTATTAAAACAATAAAACATGCATAGAAGAAAAACATTAAAACTTAGCTAAATATGATAAATAAGAGATGGTTTTATAATCTTTTCAAAGACGCAACATCTAACGTGCAGTTACTCTCAGACACGTTGTTGAGTGACATGATCAATTACATAACTCATAACTCACATGTTTAACGTATAAGTCCATATAATGTTCAATATAAACCAATAGCAAAAAGTGCAATAAAGTTTGCACCTCTTAGTTTCAATTTTACTAACGGCTAGTGGTTTTCTTGAATAGAAATTTTGTCACGGGATAACCAATAATTCTCCATTATAATAAGATTTATTGGTTTCGTTGTTGACTTGCGATCACAGAGAAGTGGATATATCTTACGACCAATGTCAGGGGCGGAACTAGAAAAGTTTTTGAGGGACACTACTACAAAACTGAATTTTAGATGCGGTTGGGAAAAATCATTTTGCTGCGGTTTAGTCCATGACCGCTTTTAAAAACGTAAATAAAAAAATCATGAATGTCCGTTTTAATCGCAAACCACATCAAAAACAGTTTAACAAATTATGAATTAAAAAATTAAAAGTTTTGATTACTTGTTAGACTACCGCTCCACAAATCTAATTTAAAAATTGGAAGATTATTCATTTTGTCCATCGCATTAAAGACTTAAATTAAAATTATATTTAATTAATTGAGTTAAATACGTTTTGCGTCTCTGATGTTTGCCATTTTAATCATTTGAGTCTATTTTCCAGATTATGAACAAATCTTGTTTGAGGTTTACTTTTCGTTGTAAATTTTGCCCGAGGTTTGCATTTTGTTGCCATTTGAGTCCATGTGACTAACGGGGTTAACTTTTTCAGATAAATAGAAGGGCAGTTCAGTCAAATTTTGATACATCAAGGACTAGTTATGTAAATTAATAATTTACAAAAAAGGAGGGACCATTTATGTAAAATAGAAAAACAAATATTAAAAATAAAGAAAAATATTTTCCAGATTATAAATCTCTCTCTCTAACACATTTTCACCCTAAAATCGCAGCCAACACCATGGTTGTAAAAATTCCGTCAAGCCTCTGATTAATCACCGACTAATCGCCTAGCGACCTTTAACTAACTGATTAGCGATTAATCACCGATTAATCATGTCAAGGACGATTAATTCCCGATTAATGTCGACTAATCACTGATTAGTCGCCGATTAATCCCTTAACACTCCTCGAACGCCGAGCTACCGCCAAACGTTTTTTACAACCTTGGCCAACACCACCACCGTCGGCGGGTCATCATCGCCTGTACTCGATTTCATCCTCTTTCTTCCTCTTAACCGCCAAATTCGGGCCATTAGCGACCAACTCCTCCCCACTCTCAATCGTTTTTCCGAGAATCATCCTAATCGTGTTCCCGAGAATCATCCCAATCATTGTATCAAATCGACCTCTCTCTTTTCTGTCAGCAATCGTCGGCGACCACCTGAAATGACCACAATTTGTGAACTATCTTTGCTCATCGTTTTCACTCTTGTCTTCTTTGTTCAAGACATATTAAATATCAAACCAACTGACCATGAAGCTATCTTAGCAATCCACAAAGAACTGGATGTGTCAAGTGGCACCCCCAAGTGTAACATTCCAAATTTTCATAATAAATTGAGTGTGTTATTTTATATATGATTTATTTGGGTTTAGGAATTTAATGGGGTTATTCAGGGAAAATCTCTAGCTTCTAAGTTAAATCTAGTAACTTATGGCTAGCTAGAAATGAAACTTTGAGGATTTAATATGTAAATTAAAGTTTTGGCCAAAACTTATAAAAGATGTATTCATGAGGGACCATAGCTAAAATTAGGGAATTAAAACATGTATGGGTTCTTCCCCAAACTAAGAATCACGACTAGGAGAAACAAGGAGGAGGCCAAGGCTAGGTCTTGAGGAAAATCACCAAATTGGGTGAGTTAAAGTGCAAATTTGAAAGGGGGAAGCCAGATTCGGGTTTAGGGAGTCTCCCACATCTCGATTTCATCCTTATTACTTGAGTTCTTGACCAAGTAACTAGTCTCTAAGATTGAGGTGATTATATGGAGTTAAGCCATAAGTTGAATTGTTTTATGAATATCATAGTATATGTGATTGTGACTCTAGATGAGGTTAAATTCTTACTTGCATGATTGATTTGTATGTTGTTTATAGTGGTTGAGGTGGTGGTTAAACCCCACCTCATAAGAATCGATGGCTATGGCGAATGAGTGACTTGGTTTGGTTAGTTGAACTCTACTATAAAACTATCTTTGTGAAATTAATTAGAGTTAAATACGATTTGCATCCCTGAGGTTTGCCATTTTCAATCGCCCGTTACATGGTGATGGTTCATTTGAATAATTTTCACCCATTTTAACGTTCTAAACCGTTTCAAGATTCCTTCGAACCTTCAAGTAACCATTTTATATATTGTTGGTGAATTCCATCGCCAACCCGTCATCTACTTACCATTTAGCACCAAATTCATACAAGGAATCAAACAATGAAAGCAATTCTACAACATCATATATGGTCACTTAACATGAAAGTTCAAGAATAGGTATTTGGTGATTACTTCACCAAATTTGTTAATCCAACTAGGAATTTAGACCCCCTATATGATTCCTAACACCATAGAATTCACATAACAACAACCAATTGCAGATTTTGAGGTCCAATTTGTGACCTACACATGTTAGGTTCAAAGGGTTTTACTTACTTGACTCAATAATGGTGATGAGGGGTGATTAACTACTTCAAAACCAAGATTGCATGCCAAGATCGCAGCCTGTAACCCTTGAATTGCAGAATTTTGAGAGAGGAAAGGAGAAGAGGGTGGAGTTCAATCTCCAGGTCGTTTCTTGCGACCTCCTCCCTTTCTTTTCTCTTTTTGTTTAATTCAAGTTTGGTCTATATACAATCCTGGTCCATCCATTTGGTTAATGTTTGATTTCCACCCTAAAAACTTGAATTTACCCATTACACCCCATAGTTCACACAAGGTAATTTCTACTAGCTTTTAGAGGTAAATTTTAGCTACGAGAAATAAATCCCACTAGACGTTAACAGGAATACTCTAAATTATTTAAAGAAAATTTTGGGATGTTACACAAAGGCATTATGGCTTCATGGTTCCTAGAACCATTCATCACCTATTTTGGTTAGCTCAAGGCCTCATCATTTTATTATGCAATAACATCATTCATATTAGCTAAATGAAATTTTGTAACATAATTACGCTACCTTGCGAGCTTGAACATTCGCTATTCTCTTGATTGCTTGCTTGATCACCCTGATCACCTAATGTGTCACTAATCAAGTTAGGACCTTTCACGACTATCGTCACTGCACAATTATTCCTATTTACATACATCTAGCAAGACAATCACTCCCATCATGTTTACTACTTATGAAGGTTCATTCATTAAACATGATATCGTGTGTGTGTGTATGTATATATACACACAGACACACATATACAACTGCGTATATAACATTTTAGTCATTTTCTAAGCATCAAGGTTCATTTAGGCATTTCATCAAACACCTAATATGCACAATACCATACTCTTAAGAAATTATATGTTCTAAGCAATTCAACCTATAATTAACATCATTTGGGTGGAATCCCTTCCAACCCATCATCATGTAACTGATTGCATCACGAAATACTCTTGTAATCATAATATAGCTAACAAAGCTCATGACTTATAAGCAACATTTAGTAACAATGCTCAACCAAGGAATTGGGTGGCTAAACCACCATATTGATGACCATACAAGGGTACTACATGGCAATAGATGATCACATGGTACCTTGATATTGGTATAGTGTTATTAATTAATCGCGAGTAGTTGGAAAATTACCGCATGAGTTGATTCATTTATTCAGCTGGAAAGACTAGTTAGTGTGTTATTAAGTTATCTATATGCTTTCATGAGTTCTGATACGGATGACCGGTCTCACACCCTCTTCGCCTTTGGCAGGGGCTGACGAGGGTGTGACAATAATTGATCAAGAAAAAAAATAAAGTAGCTAGTGATGATTCTAGCATGGTGGGCCAAATGATTTTTTCACCTATGGTGGGTTTTTCTTCTAATAGGGAATGAAGATAATTGGTTGCGTCAGTGACCCGTTAATAATTCAAATTTACCGATTAAAAGAAAAAAATGAATTTTTATAAAGCTGTTATGTATTGGTTCAAAGAAATAATTATTTATGACTATCTCACCAAATAGTCTATGACTTAACGATATCTTGATGGTAGATAAGGTTTTCTCTTTTCAAGTAGTGACGGTTCAAACCTTATAACGTATAAAAAATTTACCTTTAAAAAACAAAAGTATTTATTACTATATTGATTTCCCTCCTTGATATAAATATAAAAACTATTTTCCCTCCCGAATTAAAGTTTTGGTTTTTCCCACTGCTCCAAAAATTACAAATTCCCCCCAAATGGTTTCACTCCACGCCTCCACGTCTATACCCTCCATAGAATTCGTTTCATAGGGAGACAATTGAAAGCGGTGTTTCTAAAAAGCTCTGATTCAAACCTAGAGCAATCCAACCCTAAAGCAATCGAAGATAATTAACCATAGTTTTTGGGGTTTAAGGGTAGTTTTATGGGTCTAATCGCAAGTTTGCTGATTTAATTGCAGGTGTTCATGTTCAATCACAAGTTTTTCCGTTTAATCATTGGTTTCGTGATTCAATCGTAGGTATATGGATTTGTTCGTTCCTGATTTTTTTTCTGTTCAAGTCGACTGTTTTAAGGGTTGTTGTAGGTTTCTAGATGAACTATTCAATTTCTACCATTAGGGTTCTTGTTCAATTCGCCGACCCAATAGCATCAGAGGGATTCAGAGTAAGAATTGCTATTTTGATTATGTGGGAGAAGGTCCTTTCGACTTTCTAGCAAGAATCTCAAGTACCCTCATCTCACTCCATTATTCCGATTGCTCATATTTGATTTCTGATTATCCTATGGAAGTTTAATGTTTGATGAATGCATTAGAATTGGATTATTTTGTTCTGGGAACCCAACAGTGCATTCCTTTAACATTTCTCATATTTATTATCCATCGGTTGATCGTTGGAGGACTTGAGAGTTTCTTATTCAACGATATCATGTCCAAATGTTAGTTTAATTTCTGTTAGCATCTGGAATATTTTGTTTGATTCAACAGATTTAACAGAAAAGAAAACAAGTTCGTTCATGTCATACACTCGTACTTTAAGTTTATTGTCTATTGAACTCAGAACTAAAAATTTGACGGTTCTTATTTGTTCTGATTGTAAATTTGACAGTTCATAGAATTGACAGTCCATACCCTACTATAAAGTTTGTTTCTTGTCTAAGTTAGATACTTGATAGTTCATATTTAATGATTTGTTATGTACGTATGGCCATTAGTGATTCATTTTAATGTGTTAATATACATTATAGTAACAACATGATATGTTGTTATTGGTTATATTTATGTAATAAATATGCACTTGTGTTTGTGCTTGCTCACATGATTTGCAGGTTGTGTTACTGGTTATTTGGTTATGTTTATGTAATATTTATATTTGTGTGTGTACTTGCTCTCATGATTTGTAGGTTGTGTTTTGACTGTTGAGCTTAGTGGTGAAACAACATCTAAGAAACCAAAGTGTCAAGATGTCTTTCTGAGGTATGTAAAATTATTATTCCCCACTTATGCTTTAATGTGTTTCTTTGAGGTGTTCCAATTGAAACAGGTACACCCACACATCCCTCAAAATCTTAATTAACTTTATATTTATGTAAATGTAGTAGATAAGAAATCATATGCCATGAGCAATAAATATTCCTATAGTTTTAGCATATATATATATATAATTTTATAGATAGATGTAGAGTTTGTGTTACTTAACTCATAGTGTAAATTTGTGCAGGGAGTTCAACATAAAGCAATGGATGTACTTACCACCATTGGGCTTATCATATTAGTCAATGGATCATATATCTAGGTATGCTTTTTGCTCTGAATATATATGTTTTAAATCTAACTTTTTCTATTTATTTATTTTTAGATCTAGCAAGGCAGGAACATTGGTCGACATGAACATATCAACAACTCATCATCTTAACGCGGATGCTTTCAAGTTAAAGTGTTTGAGAGTAAGAGTTGAATTGGCAATTGTTATTACTTCATAAATCTAAAGTTGTATAAATTTACTAGTGTTGTGTATTCTGAATTTCATTGGATCTTATTGTAGATTGGATTGAATTGTATGAAGGTCATCTTTCAATATTTTAGCTTGCAAAATGAGTGGATATGAATATTCAAATGCTTCAGCTAATAAATATATTTTGTTCATATAATAATTAATAACCGCCAAAAAATGAATCATGATATATTTGATCAGAAATTATTATTATTATTATTAATCAATTTATTATCAATTAATTTTATTAATTGGCTGTCCTAAAAACAATTACAGTTGATGCGGTTTTATTAAAAACAATTACTTTAATTGAGGCGGTGGAGAGCAAATTGGAAGTGTAGTTTCAGGGTATTTAAAAACAATTGTTGATGCGGTTCATAATTTATTAATGCGGTGGTATAAACCGCATAAAAAAATATACACATTTTTTGATGCGCCATAATTTAGTGCGGTTAACAACCGCATTTAAAAACACAAATGACCGCATCTAAAATTCAGTTTTGTAGTAGTGACATCAAAGGTTTCGTCACCATAACTTTACTAATTAAAACCAACCCCACCCCATGTGTAGTGGTGATAATTTTACTATTTTAGATGTAAATTTCCATTCATAATTTTCCATCGGTAATACTTATTTTTGTGAAAGGACAAAATCGACTCCACAATAAGATCGATAAGGTGACCTTAAGGTCCACCAACTCCCACTGAATGGGCAACTTGTTTCTTATCAATTAAAAAAAGTGCATGAAACCTCGTGGTTGTTAAATAGGAATAACTGATCAATAAGAACACACATTAAAACAGTTATGAAAGGTAATTCGAAGTTTAATAAATGCATGGTTAATTTATAAATTAATAAAAAAAAAACTAGCTAGCTAGCATTAATTAAAACAAATAGAATATCATACATGCAAGGGTTCTTATAGGGACACCCTCTTTTTTTGTAATACACCATCTTAAGACGTGAAGGATAGCGCTATCCTTCACGTATAGTGGGGGTGTAAAAATAAATGCTCACGTTTAGTTCCCTCCTTCACCCCTCAAAACAGCAAGTCCAGTCAACTGACAGAGTTTGTCGGAAGTTTTTTATCCTTCACGTAAATGCTCACGTTTAGAGTCATCCTTCACCCCTCAAAACACCATTTTAAGACGTGAAGGATAGCGCCATCTTTCACCCCTCAAAACAGTAAATGCTCACGTTTAGAGTTCTCCTTCACCCCTCAAAACAGCAGGTCCAGATGATTGTTAGGTTTAACTAATAAATTTTTTTATATAAATCACTTAATATTTTAACGTCAAACATATTCTAATAAATCCTAATAATAAACATTCACTAATAAATCCTAATAATAATATATTCTAATATAGTTGGTTCCGGTTTGAATATGTAATGAAACTAAAAAAAAAAATAGTAATATTAAAATTAACTTATAATTATGTGTTAGTTTTTTATTCAATAAAACACACTTAAACAATACCTAAAACTCTTAAACAACACTTCGAACACCTAAACATACTTAAGACAAATTTAAACACTAATTGGGTATTCGGTTTAAATTATTCAATTCTAGAAATATGCAACTCCACGTTGATTTTTTAAAGCGCTAACCGGTATTCGGTTAAAAAGTACTGTTTATTTGAAGAAAAAAATTAGATGACTGAAACTATAATGTTGAGCTGCCGTGTAAAGGGCAGAGGTCAAGTATGGAGGAAAAAAAAGGGGTCACGTATAGGCCTTAGGGTGACTTATAGAGGTAAAAAAGGGGTCACATATAGGGCTAATGGTGACGTGTACATCTCTCATTTAAGATGTTTAGCTCCCATTTAGGCCTATACTCCAGCTTTATATTTGTATTTACACGTGTAATTAACGTGCCTACATACATAGACATAATCATACGATATAGATACGTTGCTATTATTATCAAGCATATATAGACGATACGATTGTCTATTATTATTATTAGAAGATACACGCATACATACATACACATACTCATACGATATCGATACAGATAAACCACACACATATAAAAACACAAGACTCATACAAATAAACTTAGTATGCTTTCATATATACATACATATAGTCACATTAATGCAAGTCTATTCATACATACATACATACATATAGTCACATGGATACGAGTCTATGGAAAAATATTGTTAGTAATGTTGTATGTATTAAGTGCATGTACACAAACGTATATTATTACTATGATTATTGTAGTAATATTAATGTTATTACAATTATATTAGTAGAGTGGTCTAAATATACGATGAACATTGTAATCAAACGTAAAATATTAAAATTTAAATAAACTATTACATGTATGAAATTTAATAACTAGTTTTGAGATTATTATTTATTTATTATTATTAATGTTACTTTTATTAGTATTATTATTATTATTATTATTATTATTATTATTATTATAATATTATGATTATTGGATTAGTATTATTGTTTCTATTAGTATTATTAGTAATTAGTATTTTTATTGTTGAGTTAATCTTTATATAATTTTAGGTTACAAAAAAATATCTATACTTAACGTGGGACCCATTCGTTAGGTATAGGCGACTGAAACTATGGTGTTGAGCTGCCGTGTAAATGGCAGAGGTGAAGTATGGAGGAAAAAATTAAGGGGTCACGTATAGGCCTTAGGGTGACGTGTAGAGGTAAAAAAAGGGGTCACATATAGGGCTATACTCCAGCTTTATATTTGTATTTACTATCGACAAAGAACCCAAATATGATGCAACTATAGTTAAAAAAATTTGGGATAGCTTAG